>NXFB01000715.1:14879-26575 GCA_002525835.2 Ipomoea batatas
ATATATATATATATATATATATATATATATAGAGGAAGGGTTCAGGGGTGGGTATAGCTTCCCGTGCGCTTCTGCAATTACACAGCTTAAGCATTAAAATGATGCACCTTGAGTATACAAAGCACGCATCTTAAGCACACAAACAAAACACCTTAAAACACATGCAAACCACACATCTAAAGTTTTTAAATGGTGCACCTTAATTAAGTACACAAACCACGCCCCTTAAGCACATAAACAAATCACCTTAAGAACACAAACCACGCACTTTATGTATTAAAATGGCGCACCTTGGCCACCCTCAGATGGGAGGTCATGAGTTCGAGTCTCAGTGGAGGAGATCTCGAAATTGACTCTTTGTGCTTCAATAGGTTGAGAAAAGTATAGATGAACAGATACTACAATGTAATGGGTATGAGGTGGGGCTTGAGTTGGGAAAAGATTTCCATATCCATCATGTTGGTTGCCCTCATAAGATTGACAACCGTAGTATCCTCCTTGATCCATCATGGGAATCCCTTTCAATCAAATCAAAAGATATAGACTTGCAGGCACATTAGCAACAAATTTTATTTTATTTTTGTTATTATTTTTTTTTTTTGTGATAAAAACTTGATCTCCTAAAATTCACTAACTTTAATGCTAGTAAGAAATTAATCACACAATCAAAACCAAATAAACCAATCCCCGGCAACGGCGCCAAAATGTGATGAGCACAAATGATGAGTGTATGAAAGGGTGTAACTCAACTCAAACACTACCTCTAACAGCTAAGAGCTTAGAGTTGACATGTCTGTCACTCCCACTCATTAAAATAGCCAAAAGATAGTTAAGTCACAGAAGTATTCCAATAACTTAGACAATGAACCAAAACTCTAAGTCCATAAATTTGGAAACACCATAACTTCCAAAATAATCTCAATGTCCACTTTAAAAAAGAACTGAACATTATGAGTCTTAGTTTTATGTCTCACAAAATTATTTTTGAGCCTTACATACCAAAATGACCCAAGATCAATTTTGAAGAAACTAAAGACTCTATTAAACGCTAAGGAATAACAGTGTACCACAAGTTAGATGATTTTGTTCTAATAAATTCCTTAATATTGCTACAACATTTTCATAAATATGTTGCACAACCAAATGTCCAATAATTTGAACTTATGAATTTATATGAACAAATTCAAGATTAATACTTGTGGAATCTTTTGGACTTATTGTTTGACATACAATCCAATTTGCATTGAAATGTATAAAAACAATAATTAAATCCATAATCTTTAGTGGAGCATCTTAATGATCTTTTTCTAAATGATCACTCCCATTGTTCTTTAGCAAGATTAATGATATACACACTCATAATTCATTTAACCAACTAATAAATGAGGATACAATTCCCCACCATTAGTTGGTCATACTAAATAATCAATATTTGGTTCCAATTAAAGTTCAACTAAATAATGAAGATATAATTCCACACCGTAGTTGGACATACCAAAAAAAAAACAAAATAAACCTTCCAAAACCAAGTTAGAATTTGGCTCAAAAGATACATTTTATTCTTGGAATCCAAAATTAATATATCATATCACGTAACTTACTATAGTTAGTCTAAAGAACTAAGTAAGCTTTCATGGGTTAATTAGTAAAAGTGGCTAAATTTTAGGAAGTAACTGAATACATGTTTTTGCCAATGCAAACCATGAAACTTAGAATTTATAATTGAACTAAATTTACAAATTCTAAGAAATTGTGATAAAATTATTATCTGGGTTGAGGATTCATTGACATATAAAACATGCTTGTGGGCTAAATTTTTAATTCTATTAAATCCAATTAAGAAACCCTTATGATAATATTTTATCTCAATTACCAAAATAGACAAAAGAAACTAGTGACATAAAACTTGCATGTGGGCTAAAGTCTTACTCAATTAGATCCAACTAAAATTTTTTATTTATGATGAAACAATTATCAAATGAGTTGAAGAATCAAGTGACATAAAACTTGCCTGTGGACTAAAGTTTTAATTCAATAAGATTCATTACAACCATTATGATAAAAAAAAAACTTAAAGAAATCAAGTTCCTTTTCCTTAACCCATGGGCAATTCAAGAAATATGATTCAAAGTTTACATCATAAAATTAAACTTCATGATAGAATTAGAAATTATTTACAAATAATCATAAAGTAAATAAATTGATTTATTTCTATCATCACTGATAAAACTACTAAACTACATTCCGATACATAATTGCTTGTGCGCTAAATTATGATCATAGTCCCGTATTTCATCCCAATTCATTATACAAATATAATGAAATTGCCTGTGAGCTAAATTTCATCATATTACATACAATTAATCACAACTTATATGTCTAAAATTTTATGTGATCAAGATAAACCGCTTAATATAGAATTTTAACTAATTATGTCTAGTATGAATTGTATAATTAGATCATTTTAACTCTGCATTCAAAACTTTTCTTTATTCAACATTTACTGGTACTTCTAATTTAAGATCAAATTGTAACACATTGTGAGTTATGAAAACCATTCTCACATTCTACCTCTAAGTGAATAGGATTTAGAAAAGAGGACATGGGATTCACCATTTGATTGATATGTTCATATTATAACTTTAACTATGTTGAATATTTGAATGACTGTCCACTGATCGCCCAACAAAATAAAAGTTCCCATACAAATTCAAATGCTTCTACCTTTTTTACATTACATGTAACAAACTACAAAGTCAATTCTTTTGATTATCACATCAGAGAAATGATGCAAGTTTTAAAGTATATACTGACGATCTTGGTTCAAACTTATTAAAATTTTTCGCATCTCTATCTATGGCATTTTCTTTCAAAAATTTCTACCTCTAAGTAAGTATAATGTTTTGAAAGCTACAAGAAACTAGTAAGTTAAAAGTCAGTCTTCGGTAATTTCCATTCACTGATCAATTTTTCTTTCTTGGTTTTTACTGTTTGAGAGCTTTTAATTATTCTCAGCAATGAATACCAAATGATTATGGCTGTAAAACAAAACCTCACTAAAGACCAACTGCATAAGGAGACTAGTGGCCCAAGATGTTCTTAAGTTATGGCCATAAAATTAGTATGCTTTCCCAATTTATATATACATAATGTATAACTATTTGGGGTATAAACATAACTGTAGGGTATAATCCAAAATTGAATAGTTCACCTATGAATAAATCTTTTAAAAAAATGGTGAACTAAATTAACGGTCCAAATGTGCTTAAATTCAGGCACTACCATAACTAAAGTTTATGCATAAGTCCAACTTAATAAGCAATTAATATAATTTCATCCTAAATTTATGCATTGCAAAAGGCATAATAATAAAATTGCATAATTTAAAACAAAATATTTTGCGATGGACAAATTAATATGCATAAAATTTAGCATTAAACTCATATATGCTTAACAAATTGCAACATAATACAATTTTAATATGAGCTTTCAAAGTATAAACTTAATATTCAAACACTAATGAGTCCAATCCAAAAGCGACCCAAATTAATGAATATATACTTTGAAATTTTCAAACTTTAAGCCCATTACAAAATGTTTTAATGCATCACACTAAATTTATGAGAAATATACCGAATTTACAAATTCAAATAACATTATCTAACCAAAAAAGTATATATTGTCATTTGTAGAACAAAATCTCAAAAACCCAAATTGCATCACTAAACTTAATATTATGCATTTAATGTGACTGAATGCATAAAACTATCTGAAGAGTATGAACCAACTAACCAAAAAAGTATATACTGTCATTTGTAAAACAAAATCTCACAAACCCAAATTGCATAACTAAACTTAATATTATGTATTTAATGTGACGGAATGCATAAAACTATCTAAACAGTATGAACCAACTATAGTTAGTGAATTTACACTAAATATTCCTTATTCATACTTAACAAAATATGGGCAAAAAAAAAAAAAACTAAATGAATTATGGCATAAATTGCAATAGTCAATTGCCTAGCAAATATATTTTTCTAAAATTACTGAATTGATTCAAAATCACTCTCCATAACCCAATTAATAATATTATTATCATTAATGACAAAATTGAAAATAATCCAAAAGCAATAAAATAGCCATAATAATATTATTAAATGGAGACTAGATGAGGAAAGATAATGGTTATAAGCGCTAACTTTAGAAATATTTTCGGATATAATTTTAAAAACTTGATAAAATTTGAAATCTTAAAAACAATAATATCAAGAAAATGATAATAACCATAATATTTTCTTAACTGGAACATTGTCACATGAACTTAATTGGAAACAATTCAGGAGTCGTAACTGAATACCATATTAATATTAATGGTATCATTAATTAAAATATTTAATGGTAATAAGCAACATTATAATCACCATTAATATTTAATAATGAAAACCAAATTATGGTATGTAATACACCTTCTTAATATTTCCTTATTTTTAAAGATAAAATATGTGACTAGTCCAAATTAGCAGTTAACTGAAGTTGTAGCATTAATTACCAATAATAACAATACATGATAAATAATCACATGCCTTAATGATGCAAACCGCATCTTCCCATTGTGCTAGCAACGATGACGATCCATATATAAGAGAAGAAAAAAACTCCATAATTTTCCCATCTTCATTGTTGGTATCAGTAACCTCAATGCAGCGTCCAATGGTACGTAAAAGATTTATTGGTAGGACTTTATTACCAACATTAATAGTCATGTAATAAAATGAAATGGCATGGGTAATTTTACCAATGTACCAAATATGGCAAATTATTATGAAACAATAATTATTATGAAAAGGTAATAAATGAGACTAGCCCCTAAACTTAATAACAATAATTAATAATGCCAATTAATAATAACTAATATAAAGGCAAAACTGTAATTAAGGGATGACATACACTAATCTCAATTTACCATGTAATAATTAACATGACTATTATAATACTTTAAGGAGATTGAAGTTGAGGTAATAACTATATTACCATTAAAGAATTAATATTATTATTAAGGCCCTGAAAACTATTGATAAATTGAAAAACATAACAAACTTAAACAATAGTTATAATTCTTAATGGCCAAAATAATAATTAAATTCTTAAATCCTTAATGTCTCGAAAAACAGGCCAAGACAATAATTATAACACTTATATGCTCAAATTAGACCTATAATTCTTAATGGTCCAAGTGAGCTAAAACATGGATGGAAAATGATCTAGTACTGAAATAGATCCAAACTTAATATTATTACCAACGATAAATACCATTAACAAAACATGGTAGTTAGTAATAATTAAAACTTAAAAACCATGTTATAAATCTAAAAGAATTGAAGCTATAACTATTATTAAAATATCAATCAATAACAGTGGTATCCAAAATTGAATGATATATACTATGAGATAATAATATGCTAAATTCAACCTTAATGCATGCTTTAATGAATGTATAATTAAAATAATAATAAAATATTTGACAAATATACATAGCATGCTTGAATTTGCATATTAATGTATTATTAACCCATATATCCTTAAATAAATTGCAATTCTTGAGGCAATTTAATATATCATAATCTTTTATAATTTTACTAAATTTTCCGTTAAATATAACGGAAGTTTAACATTAAACTCTTTAGGCAATTTGTTTCTTTATTGCAGTTTTCAAACAAATTGGCAATATTATATAATACAATTCTGTATAAATTCCTAACTTAAAATTAGAATATTAAGTCTTAATAAGATTCTATAATACAATTTTGTATAGATTCCTAACTAAACCATTATCTACCGAAAACAACAGTATATAAACCCCTCCCATTCTCAATGGTATTCACCCAAAACTAAACCTAACATATTCTACAACACAACATCTACTTGGCATTCTATAGGTATGATTGTCAAAATATGATCATGCTAATTCTATTATTTGTATTTGTACTCATAATGATTATAGTTTTTTTTAAAATATAAAAAAAAAACAATGATGGTATACTCACTAATTAGTATAACTTCATTATCGTTATGTAAATATATCTATTGTATAATTTGTTCATCTATACTTGTATCCTTGTATTTAATGTAGTGGTTCTCATTATATTCCTCTATAATCTACACATTTTAGTTACTCCTAACTTCCTAATCTATGGTTTTTGAATTTATGTTGTGGTTCCCATTATATTATTTCATAACATCCTTTATGAACATATTTTCCATGACACAAGGATATTAGTAATGACAAATGCAGTAAAGTTAATTGATATTGACACACAAACTGTGGGCTGGAGTTATACAATTCATGTCATTAAAAAAAACGAACCAAAAGACGCTATTGGAACACCTGAAAAAAGTATATGCTCATCGTACATGAGGATGAAACAGTAAGTTAATAGTAAAATTTTTCTCCCTTTATTATTATTATTATTATTATTATTATTATTGTTGTTGTTGTTGTTGTTGTTATTATTATTATTATTTTATTTTATTTTTATCATTATTAGTATTATTGTTATTATTAAGATACTCTCATTCACCACCAACATCATTGTAAATGTTATATCTAAGTGCAACGAACTCGTGTTCAATCGATAGGCCAACAACGGCACGACTTGAAGGAGGAAGACGAGGACAGCCGAATACGCCAAAAATCAAGCCCGCCTTCGCCATCTTTCCTCGTCGCGCCTCGCCCTCGTTCGCGATGCCTCCGCCGGAGTCGCCTATCGGAAATGGAGCAGTTGCAGCCCGTCGCCGGAGTCGCCTATTGGAGAAGAACACGTAGCGACGTCGCCGGATGCCTCCGCCTTCCGTCCTCAACGCGATGCCTACAACTGCCGCTTGCAACTCCAACTCGCGTCGCCGTCGTCGTTACCAGGAGAACCAACGCCGTCCAGATAGTGAAGAGAGTGGTCTCCGGCGCGGCACCGTAGCCCCAGCCCAAAGCCAACGTCTCTCCTCTAGTCTCCTCGTTTCTTCGCCGCTTAGTGGCGGTCACCGAAAAAGAGACGAATCGGAGACAGAAAATGGCCCATAAATCCAATACGCTCAGGCAGCAGTGTGTAACCAAAGTTTTTCGATGAAAACAAAAAACCTCGCTTAATGCCAAATTAATTTCAGCAATCCAAAATAAATCAATTACAATTAATTCATTCAAAATATACATGCCAGATTTACTTAATTATATCATAACCAAATAGCAGAGTAGTGGCTCTCCCATATGGGAGGTCATGAGTTGATCTTTACTGAATTTTTCATTTTGAGAAAAAGAGTACTTACTGACTTTCAGCTTTCCATGTTGAATTTCTTCAACACCTCCCTAGCATATTTTTGTTGTCCAATATAAATTCTATTTTAAGTTTGTTGAACCTCCATGCCTAGGAAAAAAAATCATTTATCCTAGATCTGCCATTTTAAAAGCTTGCATCATTTTAGTCTTAAACTCATTGATTAGCTTCACATTGCTTCCTGTCACAAACAAGTCATCAACACATAGTGAAATAACAACCAATTAGATCATCGTCAACTTTAATATACAAGGTTAATTCACTCTTGTTTTTGTTGAACCCCATGTTTCGCAATTCTTCATCAGTTATGCTATATCAGGCCCTTGGGGCCGCTTTAGGCCGTACAATGCCTTTCTAACCATGTAAACCTAACTTGAATTTGTTGTGAAACCTTCAGGTTGCTCTACAAAAATTTCTTCCTCTAGATAGCCATTTAAGAAAGCTGACTTTACATCAAGTTGATAAATCCACCATTGTTTTTGTGCTATAAATACTAAGAAAAACCTTATAGTATCGAACTTTGCCACAAGTGCAAACATTTCTGAATAGTCAACACCATATAGTTGAGCATAACCCTTCACAACCAGCATTGATTTACTCTAGTTAACAGAGCTATCAACATTAAGTTTGGTTCGGTAAACCTACTTCACACCAATGGTCCTCTTATGTTGCAGCTGATCCACAAGTTGATAGGTTTTGTTTTCCTCAATCATTCTCATCTCCTCCTCCATTGCAGCAATCCATTTTGGGTCTTTAGTAGAATCATCATACCCTGCACCGCCTGTGGGTTCAAGTACTGCTACATTGCACCTTTCATAAATTTCAGCAAGTGACCTTGTACCTCTTACAAGAATATTATTAATTCTTTCATCTTCAAGAAACTCTTTTGATTCTTCTTTGATATTTTTGTCCCAATTCCATCTAGCAATTTCATCAAACTTGACGTCACTACAAGAAAAAACGCGATTCACGACGGAATTTTTCCGTCACGAAAACGCAAAATTCCGTCACAAATCACGTTTTGCGACGGAATTTTACATTTTCGCGACGGAATTCATTCCGTAGCCTCCAGGCTTGTCGTATTTCATTTCGTGACGGAAATAATCCGTCGCGTGTGGTGGCGACGGAAAACGGTGACGGAATTTTCACTCGCAAAGTAGGCGACGGAAATCATTCCGTCGTGAGTCCGTCGTGGTTTTGGCAACAGAAATGTTTATTTCTATCGCCATCGTGTGAAATAATATTCCATCACAAAAGTCATATTCCGTTGCATATTTCTGTCGTGAAATATAACGACGGAAATAATTATTGTCGTGATTCCGTCGCTAACCTTTCTGTTGCAAATTGTGTATTCCGTCATAACCCTTTGTGACATTACTATAACGAACAAAAATGTGATATTCTACCTTTGGATCTAGCTTCTCTCATTTTACATCTGGAACACGAGTGAAACATAAAAAACCAAATATTTTTTAATTAAGATCAAAAGGCTTAAAACTTGGAATAATCCACAAGAAATGCAAGCCAAAAAACAATCTCACAAGAAATTACAATAATTGATCTTGATTACAAGTTGGAATAATCATCAAATCTTCATCAAATGTTGATTGATTAAAAGAATGAAATGTTTGGAGAGGTTTTCTCTCAAGGAAAAGCTAGAGAAGCTAAAATTCAAAAGTGATCTAAAATTAATTGCCTTATAATATTTATACTTTCATTTCATGCCAAAGTGACCAATTAGGAAAGCATATATACTAGTCGCGTGTTCATGGTGGGACTCACGCCATGAGTCTCACCTTGACCCCGCAATGAAAAGACAGGAACACAGGACCTCACGGTCGAAATATGCACACAGACATGTCGGCTTAATATAGCAAATTAAAGAAATGGGGTGCATTTTAAGTCTTTGGTATTGCTTATGCTTATGAAGAATGTGGTACTCTTCTTCCATGTGGCATTCTTAATAAGGTTTGTTGACATCTTTTTTAATATGAATGATAGCTCTTATTATCTTTGGAGGCATTTCTTTGCTATTGCTTGTCCGCTTTTGTCATCTTCTGTTTTCAACATTATTTCTTATATTCTTCCTGTATTCTTGCTTTCATTGGTTACAACTTTGGATAGTTTGTCATTTCTTTTTTTTTTTTTTATTAAATTTTCAACTGATGAGTTATGTGGCTTTGGTTATACAACCCTAATATTTTGGCTATCGCCATAATGGTGTGATCTCTCTATCAATAGTGTGGGAATCTCATGCCATAAATAGTCTTTTTTTAGCTACCTTATAAAAATGGATTAATATCTTTTTCTTTTAGGGTGTGTTTGGAAAACCGGAAAATGATTTTTTTATGTATGTCTTTGTAGTTAGTTATGTTGTATGAAGACTTGGTAATGTTAGATGTTAAGATTATGTTGTAATTTGAAGACTTTTTTGTTATTTTCTTTATATTGTTTTTAACATGTAATTGTGGTTTCAAGTTTTCATAATGTGACAATAGTTACAGTACTAGGAAGATAGATTATAGAGAGCAAATTAAAGGCATTATGATGGAATACAACCCAAACTTATGTTGCATGGAATTTGAAATAAAAGTTGGTATATTCTAAACAAAACAATAAAAATATATTTTTTTGGTATATAACAATTAAAATGTTGAAGTATACAATTCTGCTCATTTTCCTTTTCATTTTGTGGAAAATGAACTAAACATACAAAGACAGTTTTTTGTTGTGCAGCCAAACATCAAAAAGAAAAATATTTTCTGGAAAATGATTCATTTTCCAGAAGTCGTTTTCCTGCTTTCCAAACGGACCTTTAAGTTTTTTGGATTTTCATCTTTTATAGTAACAATGAGTCTTCTTTGTACAGAAAATTTTGCAGATTGTTTTTAAATTTCTTCCGAATGTTTATGTTGCCAATTTTTAATTCTTTCGTTCATAATTTTGGTTATATCTTGATTTAAAATTTCATTATTATAATATGGTTACCATTTCTTCTATTTCACTTCCTTTACTATGTCCTATTATGCATGTTTTTCTTCCTTTTATAATTTGATCAATTTTTTATTTTAATGTTAATAGCCATACTGCTATTTTATAACTTAATCATTCTTTAAATTCTTTTAATTTACAAGGTATTTTCATATGTAAACTTGTGTTATCTCCTAATATTACTATGTTTTTTTTCAATTTTTAAAATTTGACATATTAATATGGATTTTCCTATAAATTCCAACTAATATAATCAGCACCGTCAATATTTCAATTCTATCAATACTATACTCCAATTTTATCAACACTATTGCAAATCTATCAATACTCCATTCAAAAAATATACACAATTATTTTAGAGAAGTAATCTAACCAAACCTTTGCAGTCCGCTGCAATTTATACAAACTTTTGATTTTTTTTTTTGGAATAAAGGTGAAATATATAGGTCATCGAAGTGCACACAAGACTGCTATTGAGCCAGAACTTAAAAAAAAAAAAAAAAGTAATTAGATCCCTATACTAACCAATATCAAGCAATTCTTTGCATTTCCAAGTTTTACAAGTTATCATCCGGTTACCATACTAGTTGGATGCCTTATATTTTTTTAATTACCTTCACTAGTACAAAACTGCACATCCGCTACTGTTGTAAAAGGCTTTTCGCTACTGTTGTACAACAGTAGCGGATGGCACAGTCTCTGAATGTCATTGACTTTTCGTTACTGTTGTACAACAGTAGCGGAATGTCTGATCATCCGCTACTGTTCTTGAAAAGAACAGTAGCGAAGAACAATAGCGGAATTTTTTTTTTTATATTCGACCATCCGCTACCGTTTATTTATTTATTTTTATTGCAATCCGCTACTGTTCCTAGCTAGGAACAGTAGCGGATTACTTTTTTTTTTTAATTTTATTTATTTTAATTAAAACCCCTAATTTTCTTTTAATTCCTGTACCTGTTACAGCTAAAAACCCATATCATACCAACAGTTTTACTACAATACATCTATAAAACACTCTCTAAAACAATATTACTATCAAAACGCTATCATCATCAAACTTAATTAAACTATTATCAAACTTTATACATACTAACACATACAATACTTTATATCATCAAACTTAATTTAACACAATAATATATACTATCTAACATCATACTTTAAATCATCGATCACACTTTAACACAAAATAGTATCATCTAACACAATAATTTAAATCATCACACTTAGCTTTAACACAAAATACTATCTAACACAATACTTTATATCATCAAAACAAAATAGTTAAGAGTGTCATTAAAGCTACACGCACTGGGAGTAGAAGTATTTAGCCCATTGGTCTCGAATCTCATTTATGTCATCCATTGAATACGA
>NXFB01000043.1:12545-37819 GCA_002525835.2 Ipomoea batatas
TGAATTTATGAATAGAATACACAAAATTATTAGTCTAAGTATTATCTCTGTTGTTTCATGAGGTATAGTATTGGAAATCAATAATGTACAGAATTACATACTAGAATACACAGAATCAATGACTAGAATACACAGAATGTCACAACAGAATGCACAGAACTCGTCTCATACGTTAAGGCCGAACGGGAAATATAAAAGCCGTTAATTAAAAGATCCAAAATACACAGAATCAATGAAAATGATACACAAAATATAAACCTAAGTATTATCTCTTATGTTCCATGAGGTATGATATTGGAAATCAATAATATACAGAATTATATATTAAAATACACAGAATTAATGACTAGAATACACAGAATGTCATAAAAGAATGCACAAGTCCACGATATAAATTGCCCCAACATAAGACTGAAGTTTTAATTGGAATATAGCAATGGTTTGGTTTGATAGCATGCTTGCTAGTTCGGAACACGCTGAACCCAAGCTGTTGTTAACATGGGCAATGATGATGCTAAACTGCGCTGGGCCATGAAATGAACCCTTTCTGCCCCTCAATCTCCCAACTTGGTAACTCAGTAAGTCAATGAGCCAACGTGGCGCTTACAGTTACTGCAGAGTGCAGACAAACTGACCAATTGTACAAAAGTTGCGATAAATTTCTATATTTTTCTCTCCATTGTTTTTTTTTAAAACAAATAACTAGCTTCCATTAACAAAGGTTCTAAGATAAAAATTACAAAGGAGGGAGGATGATCAGTTCATATCCTACAATGACAAGGAAAGAGCCCTATGCTTGACAAAAGAGATAAACTTATTGAAAAAACTACGTAAAAGATCTCTAAAGTCACATAAAAGTAAATCAAAAGCAGAATCAAAAGAGCATGAGGTCAGGCCTTGAACCACTTTGAGAGCAATAAGAACCTGCGTTTTTCTTCATTGTTAAGAATTCAAAATTTGTGTCAACAACAGGGCGATAGGCCAATAGCTTTAAGAAGTCTCCACGAAACTTCACTTCTGCTCGGGTACACCATCCCCTTCCTTTTATTTTTATTTTTTCATAAAATGTTTTCGAAGTTGAAATGACTTTAATTGGTCTTGGTTGCAGATGATTATGTCGAAAAATGTTTTTGTAAGGTCAGTTTTAGTGGATGAACTGAAGATATGAATCACCGGCAAGAGAAGTTTGTAAGGTCAGTTTTAGTAATGCATCAATGCTTTGTTGATTTTGATATGTTTTTGCAACCTGATAGTTAAAACTTGATTATGTATCATGCAGGTTTAAGGATTGGAATTCAGACAGAAGTTCTGAGGGACAATAANCCGGTTTCTTCAACTCGGATTATCTAAAAGCCGGGGACTTCTGTGGAGAAGAGCTCCTCACATGGGCTCTGGACCCCAATTCATCATCTAACCTCCCAATTTCAACCAGAACAGTGGAAGCTCTTGCAGAAGTGGAGGCATTCGCCTTAATGGCCGACGACCTGAAGTTCGTGGCGTCTCAGTTCAGGCGGCTCCACAGCAAGCAGCTGCGGCACACGTTCAGGTTTTACTCGCAGCAGTGGCGGACATGGGCGGCCTGCTTCTTACAGGCGGCGTGGCGGCGCTACAGCAGGAAGAAGCTGGAAGAGTCGCTAAGGGAGGAAGAGAATCGGCTGCAAGATGCATTGGCAAAGGGTAGCAGCAGCAGCAATTCGCCGAGCTTGGGGGCTACTATCTATGCGTCGCGGTTTGCTGCCAATGCTCTTCGCTTATTGCGCCGCAATGGGACCAAGAAAGCAGCGAGGATGCCCGAGAGAATATCGCCAATGCTACTTCAGAAGCCGGCAGAGCCTGATTTCACAGCTGAGGATAAATAATTATGTATCTATAATTTTATTTTATTTGTTGTATACGCCATACGGTAATATAATGCTTGTCAGACCAATATCCTCTTGTAAATCTTTCTTATTTGTAAATTATTATCTGTCTTTTTTTTTTTTTAATTATTTTATTATAACGAAGGTTTAGTTGTAATAAGAAAATTAGGAGGGAAACAAATTGCAATTCTATAGAAGAATAATAAGGAAATAAAATAGGAATTCAAATTTCATTTGAACCATAAGAATAGAATTACTCAGTGTTTGATAAGATGAAATTGTAATTCGATTTTTACCAAACTTCTTGGAATTACAATTCGATAGTTTTGTTAAAGTGAAGTTCATTTTGATAGTGTGTGGAATTGAAATTTTAAGGTAAATTATTATTTTGCCCTTGTTATTATTATACAAGGGTATTTTAGTTTTTATTCACTCATTTCTTTTCAAATCTCGATCATTCTATTTTTGCGTACTAAGTATTGTAATTTGAATTTTCACATTATTCTTTTTTTACGGAATTACAATTCATTTCCCTCCTAATTCTCTATTTTCAACCAAAAATCATGTAAGAATTTTTACTCTGGTGCTTGGTGTATATAATACGGAGTAATAACTAGTCTTTTCTATGCGTGATGCGCAAAAACATATGATCAATATTTATATTTTAAATAATACGGAGTAACTAACAACTTCTTACTAATTGAAATTTAAATGAAAAAAATTATTTATTATATTAATCCGATATATAATGTCTACAAATAGTATTATCATTAAAAAAAATGGTGAGAAAAGTTTTGAAGTAAGGGTCCGTTTGGAAAGCAGGAAAATGACTTCTGGAAAATGTTTTCTGGAAAATGAGTCATATTCCGGAAAATAGTTTCATTTCCAGTGTTTGGATGTATTATGGAAAACTGTCTTTGTGTGTTTGGTTCATTTTCTGGAAAATGGATAGAATTGTATAATTAAATATTGTAATTGTTTTATTTAAAATAAAAAAATTATAATAGTTATTAAAATAATAGTATTTAATAAAAAATAGAATTTATAAAAAAAAAATTAAAAAAAAAAATTAAAAAAAAATGTAGCAAAGGTTTTCGGCGGTTTCCCCACTTCCTTGGTCCATGGTCATGGATGATATGGCGGTTTTGGTTGAAAACATGCGAAACAGCTATTCTGGCGATTCCGTAAAATGACTTACGGAAAAAAATTCCGTAAGTCATTTTCCGGAAAAATGAACTGATTTTCCTTGGTCAACGGACACATTTTCCAGACATTGCCAAACACAGAAAACTCGGAAAACATTTTCCAGAAGTTATTTTACAGGTTACCAAACACACCCTAAGCTTTTGTCCCACATTGGTTTGAGAAATGGTTTGCACCGAGCCTTTCTAAGGCTTAGTAAATTGTGTAGCATAGAGGCTCTCTCTCGCGCAAGGGGGTGCAAATCAAATCCCAAACTGAGCCTGAAAAGGCTTGGCTCGTGTGCGTCAGCACCTGCGGGCACGAATGTCGTCCGAAAAATGCTCGGATTAATTCCAATTTTTAAATTCTGAATTAAATCTCAGGTAATGGTCGGCTGTTACAGGAGAAAGTCTGATTTATTTATCATTTATCATATTAATGCCATGAGTAATTGCTATTCAATCTTCAACTCCTATATAATTCGTTGGTAGAAGTAGCAGATTTACACATACTGAAACAACGAATCCTTTCTCTCTCGAAAACTCTGCTTCTACTCCTTTCTTTTAAACTGTGTTCATCCCGTTGCTCTAGTTCGCTGGGTTCATCAGTTTGGGTGCTCAAACTGTGAATCGTAACACGTTTTATCCTGAGAAACCTAGGCTACAACACTCCTAGCACTTTTTGGGAGGTAGCAAATAAGGTTTTAAGGAAAGAATGCTTCGCTCGACTCGTGTTAACCCTTTCCAGATTATCCCTTTTGTTCTTGTGCTTGTAATTAACCCAGAAATATTATTTTCGTAGTAATATTTCCTAACACCTTATACTTGAAGTTGCTGCTGCTTTAGATTTATGGATATGACATGCTTTCTTTGATGTTAGCTCGCATGTACATTAAACGATATCAATGTATTGGACAGCTCCCTAATCTTCCACGAGATCTTGGAAGGTAAAGCATCTCAGGTAAACTCCATTTCTTACTTGGTAGATGAAATATATCTAAGTAGGGCAACCTTTGAGTAGTCAATCTCGTAACCTCAAAGTGCAAAACACAAATTATTTGCAAAAAAATAAGAAGGTGCAATAAAATACATAGAAAGAGAATTTGGAGTGCTCCAAGCATTATTTGCTATCATTTCTAACTCGACATGCATGGGGTGCATGCAAGGAAACACTTGGACAAATTATGAGAGCACGTATAATCATTTACAATATGATTATAGAGGATGAATGAGATTTATATGCTAGTAATTTAGATTATACGAATGAAACCATGGCTGAAAATACACAATGCAACTTCATTTGAAATCATGCAAGGATTCATAATAGGCCAACAAATCATCGACTACAAGAAGACTTGATTGAAGAGATACAAATTAGTTTGTTGGAGATGAAATAAATGATTAAATATAATGAATTTGAATATTATTTATGTAATGTACGTACTTGAATTTGTAATTTCTTTAAAAGTAGCATGGTAAAGTTTGCGATAACTATAAAAATATCACTGCATTTTTCTTTAAAACAAATTCATCATAATCATGCAAATGTCATTTTGGTAATGAATTAACGGACTGGATTTTGAAAAGTCACATCCGCATCTCATTCACTAGGCACTAGTGGCAGATTCGCACATCCCATCCACTTTATGTGAATATGAATTGGATGGAAACGGATTTTATGCATTTGGTGAATTGGAGCGAATGTGACGAATTTTACCTCGTGGTCAAAAATATCATGTGAAATCAAAAAATCTAAGTTATTAAAAAAAAAAAAAGAAATGTCTCTTTTCGTTAAAGAGAATGTCTCTTTTCATTAAAGCAAATGTCTCATAAGCCACACCTTAAGTCCGTAATAAAATTTGTTAAAATAGTTCTACTACATGGACTCCCATTTTATACTTTCTCACCTTTACTTCCTAACGCGCCAAGATATGATAAATTACTTTCATCATATGCGTCCCAAGAAAAATGTCTAACATCAAACTTTTGTGTGAGGGAGTAGAAGTATGGAGTAGAATTTGGGAGTGAAGTAGTATTTTCCTTTTAAAGCATAATAATGACGAAAAGAAAGTAGGGGATAAAAAGTAGTAGAACATTGTTTTTAGACATCATTCGCGATTCGATTTCCTTAATTCAACAATTACAACACTAACGTTGTCGCGACTTCCCCGGGCGATTGCCAATTCTGCCAGCACCGCAGCCGCCTCAGCCGCCCGGCTTTGTTTCGCGATGATTACATCATTATTTTCACTTACTTTTTTTTTTTGAAAAACATTATTTTCACTTACAATGCTGGCGTTTGGAGCCAATAGTCCCCTCATTCGACCGCTCAAACATCTTCGTACGACCTGGCAAGCTGCTTCGTTGGAGATAACGTCCCACAGGCCATCACTGCCTAGTATTAGGAACTCATCCGTCTCCACTCTCTTGCTCACCGTCACTTCAGGCTCCGCTATCACATATGGTTTAAGGTATTGGTCCCCTGCGTTAAATTAATTAAAGATCCATTATATTATACATACGGACATACGGTACGGTGACAAATTAAAGAATCTAAGTAGTTACGATTGTTGTTCGTTAGTTGTAGTTTCCGTACCTATGGATCTTGAGGTAGCAAGTACCCCCAACACTCTATGCCCATTCCAGTTTAGTACTTTTCCCCCACAACTTTCGATTCTGTCCAGCTCATCTGCTCTGTCGGGCTGCGCTGCCCAAACAAAAATATTGTTAAGTGCTGAATTTGTTCCTTTATCAATTTCTATTTAACTGAGATACCACTTATTAGATCAAGTGCCAAAGGCTTTGTGGTATAGCTGTGACCCTTTTAACTGAGATGTTACAGGTTTGATCCTCAATGGGAACAAGTGCCAAAGGCTTTGTTGTATAACTGTGACCCTCTTAAGGAAGATGTTACAGATTTCATCCTCAATGGGGACTCGTTGTGTTTCAGTAGAAACAGATAAAATTAAAGAATACTATACCTTGTGATCATTTGACAAGGGTACCGCGACTCCACCCCGTGACAGCACAGCTCTAGAATCCCCACAATTGGCAACCACCACTTCCTCCGCCCCCACCATCGCCACCACCGCAGTGGACCCCATCGTCGCCACCGCCGCCCCTTTCGAGTTCACTTCCTCGTCCATCTTCCTAAAGCTTTCTTTCATCACTTTCTCCCACTTGATTTCCTCTTCTTCTTCTTCTAACTGCTCTACCAGTAACCGGTGCAGCCGGTCGCGACAAGCATGCGCCACTCCTGACCCCCCATGACCATCGTACACTCCGAAAAAATCGTACTCTTTCCCGCCCCTAACCACCACCCCGAGCTCCGCCGCCGCCGCGTCCTCCATTTCCTTCCTACGCCCGATCAACGATACTAACCCATGTGACCTGCACGTGACTCCCTTCTCCACCATCGTCAACGATAATGACACCACTAATTCTTCCTCTTCCTCTTCTTCTCCGGCGCCCAGTCCTTTCCTTTTCCTTTTCGAAACTCTGCCGGCGACATTATCGGACGTCGGTCGGCCTCGCCGGAGCTCCAACCCATTCATAGATGGGTAGTCTAGCTGAGTCATGCGCGCGAGGAGTTGATTCTCCGGCGAAATTTACCGGCGCCGGCGGTGATATCTGTTTTAGATTGTCAATCATACGACGTGATAAAACCCCGCAGTATCGGATTATAAACAGCGGCTGGTGGGGAAGGATATGCAAATCAATATATATACATGTTACATGTAGAGGTTGTATACGCAACCTACCATGAAAGTTGGGAGCAATAAGAGCCGTTGATGATCGGCAAACAGTTAGATCCTTACCACGTGTAAGATAGGGTGGTATAATAATCCGGGCCTCACCCGTGATGACTAGACCCACCGTACCGGCACCACGTGGTGGGGTTCAGCTTCAATAATAAGCATCATTTATTTCAAGTCTTCTTAGTACACAAATGGATTATTGTAAGAAAAATCAAAGATAAAGAAAGGAAGAAAGATAAATCAATTTTTATACCATATACCAGAGTTTATATTGCATTGTGAATCTTGATACAAAATTTTGTTACATTCAGTTAACATATTCTGTACCTATAGTTAATCATTTCTGTACATTTGAACAAATAACTTGATAGTTATTGATACATAATATGATAGTTACAAGTACAAAAATTATCAACTGCATCTACAAAATGCATCAACTACAAATACATAATTTAAATGTTATTTTTGGACCAGAGTCTACAAGGTAGACCCTAGTCTATGGTATAATTTGCCAAGATACATATTAGAAATTGATCTTTAAAAGTACTTTTTGAATTTTGAGTTGTTCTTTTCCCTTATATTGCGCCAAATTTTTATTTAAAAAAAAAAACAAAAATTATAAGTCCGACTTAGTATTGATTTTGATTTCTTAACTCTCTATCTCTCAATTTAAATGATTTAGAGTTCTTCCCCTTCAGCCAACATTTTTGGGTACATAATATATAGTTTTTTAACGTTTTCAAATCAATCAAAATCACCTTAAAATAAATCACTCCTTTCTAGATAATATATTTAAATTCAAATGTTATCCTCACTCTCCAACAAATATAACAAAAAAAATTAAATTTGAATTCAATCTTAGGTTAATAGTTAGTACATAAATCTGCCCATAGGATTGATATTTAAATTTCGTATTCGTTTTTTTTTAAGTGTATTATTATACTCTTATCTTAGTATTATCTAAATATCTTTATTTAGGTGAATTATAAATTTTACTACACAAGAGTATCAAATAATGTTTTTTTTTTTTTTTGAAAACATCAAATAATGTTTTTTTAGGTGATATTTTATAATGATTTATTTACATAATTATTTAACACCTTTGGATGGAGTATTATTAACTAGTGTTGTAAAAATCTCGCTAATCAGCGCCTATGCGCTAAGCGTCAGCTGGCCACCTAGCGTATCACCATAATCAGTAGTTTAGGCATCCGACTAGGCCGTCTACTCAGCCGATTATCTATTGTTCTTTTTTTTTTTATGAATATATTATTTCTCAATGACATCATTTTGACCGAAATATGCCTAAATTGTTCAAACTATAGATGTTTTTTAGGTTAATATTTAAGTATTAACTATTAAAGTATAAATAGTTTATAATTATTAAGTTTTAAAAATTTTAAATAATTTTTTTTTAAAAAAATACACGAAAGCTTAGGCGCCGATTAATCATCGCCTAAGCGCCCGGACGCCTGAGGAGCGCCTAGCGATTCATGTTATTAACCAATAACTCAATAAGGAATCGTTTGGTTCAAAAAACATCATATTATTTTAGAAGATATAAGATTCACATGAACGTGTTATGTTCATTTAAAATTTGAGGATATGCAATGTTAACATGAATCTTTTA
Source organism: Ipomoea batatas (assembly GCA_002525835.2). Lineage (NCBI taxonomy): Eukaryota > Viridiplantae > Streptophyta > Magnoliopsida > Solanales > Convolvulaceae > Ipomoea > Ipomoea batatas. The sequence goes on from NXFB01000043.1 coordinate 20,974, forward strand.
AAGAGTGTCAAAAACAACAACCACTTTAGTTATACATAAAATATATTTAAATAAACTTTTAAAAAAATTAGAGGGCTATGTGCCTATGTTGCTTTGTCTGTGAAGGAGACGAGTTTTCTAAAGGGAAAAGTATTTTTTTTTTTTTTTTGCAAAGCTATCACATCCCACTAAAAGAAATTTAAAAAAAAAAAAAAGGATATTTCAAGAATTTAATAGTTTGAGATAAGAGGTACGCTAATGTGTCAGATATTGAATTCAATTAACATTAGGACAAACATTTATTTAAATAAAATGATTAGATTTTATGGAAACTGTGAAAAAAAAAAAAAAAATTCGTAGAACTGCTGTAGACTTAGCTTGCCATTTACGGAGTATTATATACTAATTTCCATAACTAGGAGTTGTCATTCTAAAGGGTTAGTTTATTAGGATCACAGTTGTGCACGTACATGCCTGAAAATTTTGACTTCATCAAGAGATGTTGCACAAGAATATTTAATTTAACAAAGTAAGTATTGTTTAGTTAAAATGTAACATTTTTTATACATTCATAAAAGTATTACATTCTAACTAAAAAATATTACATGTCTTACGGTTAGACGATTTTACACAAGTCTTGTTCTTAACAGAGTTATTCATCATTTCATAATTTGGCAATGGCCAGCTGCTGCAAACTCGCGTGTGCTGCAACAAGTGTTGGCAAGTGTTTGTTACTTATAAGGAAAAATGTAATACTTTTGAGAAAAAATGTAATAGTTTTAAATCAAAATGTAAAAGTATTACATTTTCTTCAAATGTATTACATTTTTCCATATATGTAATAAACATTTTATTTCTTATTAGTATTACATTTTCCAATATAAGTATTACATTTGATTTTGACCCAACCCGTCTTACGTATGGACAAGGATATGTGAAACGGTCTCACACAAATTTTTGCCTTATAAATAACAATTTATTTATTTTAAATTGGTATCAAATTTTCTGTAATAATTACTACGACTTATATCATAAATAACAATTAATTAATTATCATATATAGATTCAAACTGTCTCACAGGTTTGGTCTCACAGAAGTGTCTCATTTTTTTATTTTTGAATGACGAGGGAAACTCATAGTCACTATTCGAGCGTGTGTATAAGAAAAAACTTGCCTTATGACCCTGGATAGGAAAGGCCATAAAAGGTAAAACAACCTATGTGACTCATAGTTGACTAGTTCAAACTAAAAAGGTCAATAAATCATTCACACTAGAAGTCAAACTTGTAAGCTTGTAAATTTATTTCAATTTTTGTTCCATAAATTTTTAATTACATCAAATTTGATTTTCTACTTAAAAATTGATTAATTGAGACACTAGCTATATCACAGTCTTTTGGCGATCAAAATAAAATTAAATATTTAATGGGAAGTCTTCAAATTAATTAAGCCTTCACGTTTTAAGTAATTAATAATTTGCAAGTTATCTGGTACACAATTATTTTCATCTAATATAGCAAAAGTTTTTGTTAATTTTTTTTTCTTTACCCTATACATATCTCCATACATTGTAATATTGTATGCATGGATATGTAATTTTATTTTGATCGCCATACATACATACACAATTATACATACATACACTGATTTTTGCATTTGGACAAATTTTCTATTGTTAGTGTTGTTCCTGAAAGGTTGAATCGCCAACTCTAAATGCTCCAGTAATTCAGCTAAACACAGAAGTTAGACCTTTACTTAATGTGCACAAGAAACTTATCGCTTTGAAAATTTGCTCTCGCACTGTTGTTGGTAAGACTCAATTTTAAATTATTATTTACAAACTTCATCTCTATAACCAACTGAACTGTCCATGCAATTTCTTATTCCAACTGAATGTTGAAATATTATTTATTTATTTCTCATTTTTATTTTGTATGAGAATTAAGTACTCCGTAATTTTTCCAAAAAAAAAAAAAAAAAAAGTACTCCGTAATAAAATAATACTTCTAATTTATTTCTCCCCTCTAAAAAACTTCTAGGGGGTAGGGGTAGCGACATGATTATGGGGACAGCGGCGGGAAACATATGGCAAGGAAACGTGCGACGAACTGATACGGCTTGTGAGAAGGTGGGGACCACATGGAGAGTACGTGGCGCCTGGTGTTTTGGGTTGGGTCTTTCAAAGTATCTTTTTAGGACAAGAAGATTATTGAGATTTGAGGAAGACGTGTCCACTAAATGGGAATTGAGTACACTTCCCTCATTCTACGTGTCAAATTTCATCTCTCTTTTTCTTTAATCCTTAAAATGTTTTTTTTTTTTTCCCTAATCGACCAAATATCTAAGACTGTGGGAGGTTTTGCTCATTGTTATGAGATTTCTCGTACAGGAATTAGGTGGGAATGGTGCTTTAAAGTCGGTAGGAATAATGTGCTGGACCACATCTAATTTGTTAATAGTCTTACACTATAGCCTCATATAATTCAATGTGTAGTTTAGCATCTACTAAAGTATATGATGGGCTCATGGTATCCGAGAGTATTTTATTTGGAAGATCTAAGATCAGGGGAAGTTAGTTTTGACCTAAACAAATAAAAGTCGGCATATTTTACTGTAGACCATGGTCAATGTAGTAGAATGGATCATAAAGTAAAAAGACTTCGTATCATTTTAATTATACTTTATTTTTATTTGACAATATTGTTCTGTCTTGTAGTTTCATTCGAGCAAAGGGGATTAATGCAGGTATTTAGGGCGGTTGTTACTGATTTGCTGGCCATGTCCATTTGGACCGCCAACCGGGTGTTAGGAAGGGGGAGAGTCTATAGAAAACTAAACATTTAGGATACACATAATAGGCATAGAAGTTGGTCCCCTACTAATAACAAGGATGCATCTTATAACTTGACACTTAATTGGTGTTGCAGATTTTGTAGGATGACACTTGTTTGACAGCTTCTCAGTCTCTCAAATGCTCGCTATTTGGCCGCATGGTTTCAAGTGGTCGGTTTGACCCCATAAAACGTGGTCGGTTTGGACCCTCTTAGAAAATGGTCAGTCCTTGACCTCAACGGTCAGCCTAAGCAGTTGGTCTTTAGTCTAAGTGATAAGCCTTCAACCTTAGTGGACAAATTTCTTATAGAGGTAGATGGAATTTCCATGGAGCTGGTCGGATTTCTTGTAGGAGTGGCTGAAGTTTTTAGGGAGGTGATTAGATTTTCTATAGAGGTGGTCAGAATTCTCGCGAGGGTGGTTGAAATTCTTGCCCTAGCTGAATATTGCACTTATAGTTGTACTATTTTTTCCCTTAGCTAAGTTTTTTTCCCAATGAGATTTTCTTAGTCGTCTAAGATTTTTAACGTGGCAATCGGCATAGTCTATGCCCCCTATGCTCAACTCTGACTTAGGGGGCTCACCATGGATTACTCGGTTTAGCGGCTGCGTCCAAAAGAACAACCGCCCGAATGATCACACCCATTCAAGGATGTGTTGTCAAGGATTAAAACTAGCCCGAGAGAGAGGAGGACTTGATAATTCTCCAATAAGCTACTGAATGAGGAGCAAACTAGTCGAAAAAATATGACTTTTCAAAGAGGAGTAACTTGTCGGAAGAAGACTTGGCTTTTAAAGTCAGAGAATTAGAATATTCTTAATTAAAATACTTTCCTAAGACATTGACTTAGCTTTACGAAATCTTAAGAAAGTGAGTACTAGATGATGGATGGTGTACTAGGGCTTATGGTCCACGGTTTAGCACGAGAAGGAATGAGAAACTTGAATTGGGCCTATCCGTAGTACAATAAGGATTGAGCTTATTATTCATAATGTAATAAGGATTAAGCTCATTATTCATAATGTAGTAGGATTAGGCTCCTTATTACCAATTTAACAAGGACTCTCAATATGAGGCAGTTTAGGATTTCTATTCCTTGTACGGCTCCTAGCCCCCAAAATTTTCACGGTACGGTAGTACTTGCCAGCCGTTGACTGCCTAAAAGTCATAAAATCAACAATTATTTTTACTCATTTACCCACATTTCTATTCTTTATTTAAACAATCACCATAATTTTGTTGTTAAATTTTAGTTTTTCATTCTTGATTACTCAGAGCATCCTCATTAGTATGGTTTTTTGGTAGTTTTTTGCAAGCTAAATAGAATTTAGTAAGGAAGAGAAAAATAAAAAATAAAATGGAAAAACAAAGAGTAAAGAAAACTATGAGACAAAAAAAGAGGGAAATTGGATTATTTACCCACCCCGCTAGGTGCGCCTAGGAAGTTAGATTTTAATGTTTTCTCTTTCCTTTTGGTCCCCACAAAAAACCCTACTTCGTGCATATAAAATTTCCTCTCTCTCATCCACCTCACGATCTCTCCCCTCCAACTTGGCAAAAAAACCCAAAAAATAACTAATGTAGTTTTTAAATTAGGGGTAAGTATAATTACCGAAAAATCAATTAAACCGATTACCGATAATCGAATAGAACAAAAATTTCAATTTTTAGTCCGTTAATGATTACTACCTCCGTCCCATTTTGTTTGTCTGATTCGGTTAACGAGACTTGACTGTAGTTATTTTTAATTCAATTTTTTCATAATATTAAATTTAGTATTAGTATATAAAATTTATATATTTAGAAACTACATTAAAAGTACTATTAAACACAAAAAATCAAATATAAAAATAATTAAAAATTACTAAAGAAAATAAGCAATGAAGAAAGAGTTGATTTGACCAATGAATAGTAAACAGGACAGGTAAAATGGAACAGAGGGAGTATTAGTTTTAATCGATAAATTCATGGTAAAAAAATTTTCAGTTATTCGGTGAATCGGTTATGGACGTTTTAAAACCGCGGTCACCGAATAACCGATAATGTGTGTGAGAGAGAGAGAACACAAACCAATGAAATAATGAATAAGTCATGTTAAATTCCTTTCATTAACATAAGTGGTGCTAAAAGTTAATAACGCATATCAGAAAAACTCGAGAACTTCATCTTGGCTTATCTGGGTTAATGGATTGAGCTTAGAAGCCATGTTTTGTCCTTCTTATGACTGGAAAATACTTTCTCAGAGCCATTTTTATCCAGTAAAGAAACATTGAAGCAAATGCCACCTATGTATTCAAATACTACGAATTCTCCAACTCTTACCCATGATTCTGCACAAAAACTTCCCAACCCTTCTCAAAGTAAAGCTTCCCTTGGCTGTCATGTCCAATCCCCACATCCCATCTCCCTTTTGCAGTGACTAATGTTGTTGTTTATAATAACTTATTCCCTTCAAGCTTTTCACATACCAATGGCGGCAACGTCATCTAGTGCCAAAAATAAAAATAAAAATAAAAATAAAAGGTATGAATAATTACTAAAGAACGGTGGTGAGTTTACTTTTGGAACTGAGTAAAGAGAAGATAGTTGAGATTTGAGAAGAAGGAGACATGGAATGGCAGAAATGCCCCTTATTTAAATAATCAACATATAATAAAAGGCTAATTATGAAGAAGAATACATGAAATGACAAGAATGCCCCTCATTTTGATAGTAAACTGACAAAATTAGACGGAGGACCAAAAATGGCACTCTCATAATAAGAGTGGTTGCAATATGGCAAAATTAATTATGATAGACTAAAAATGAAAATGCCCTAATAAAAGTATGAAAAAAGGAATTAATTAACTCTTTCTTAATACACACTATGGGAATAAAAAATGTAAATTCAATAACTAACTGTTTTGTGCATATCATCATATCTAAAGCATTTTAATTAATCACTCACACCCCGTTTGGTTCGCTGGAAAATATTTGAAGGAAATGGAATTCAAATTCCATGGAAAACAAATTACCAAGAAAACGGATTCCACTGTTTGGTTGGTGGAAAAGAAATTACTGGGAATATGAATTCCATTGTTTGGTTAAATTTGGAATGGTAAGGAATTATGAATATAAAGACTAAAATGCCCTTAGTAATAATAGTGATAATATATATACATATGTAATTAATAACTTTTGTTGGGGGTAAAATAGTCCAAGCCTTAATATTTTCTTCCCACCCTCTATGGAAAACAAAATACCTACTCCTACCAAAGAATTTGTTTTCCTTAGCTTTTGGGAAGTGGAGTTCCATGGAATTCATTTTCCATCCAACCAAACAATAGAATTACCTATTTTCCTCATCTTTATGGAAAACATTTTCCATGGAATTAGTTTTCCATCCAACCAAACATGCCATACTAAATTCAATAACTAACTGTTTTGTGCATATCATCATATCTAAAGCATTTTGATTAATCACTCATAGTCTCATACTAACTTCTGTCCTACTGTACAGGAGAAAGCATGAGACAAAAGGAATTAGAAGCAGCACCAAATGGCAGATAGAAGAGGGTATGGTCCTTTTAAAAGAAGCTGCCATACAAGGCAAGTTTTTTTTTATTTGCGTGGCCCTGTGCAGGTAAATAAGTGAGGTCCTATCAAAATATAAATAAATTGTGAATTGAAGAAAAATTACAAAGAGAAAAATGCAAAAAATCTAATTTTGGGCCAATATAATCACAAATACATATACTAACTATTAGGCCAGGGCTGGACTAGGGGCCTCCAAAATTTTGGGACCCTGTGCGGTCGCACATCTTGCACGCCCTAAAATCCGGCCCTGCTGCCAGACTAGGCTTTAGCAAAACCTAACGAATTGAATTTAGGCTGCTGAAAGTATAGGGAAATTGCATGAGTGAAGAATGTTTGGGGTTCTATGTGGGAGGTAAGTTTGATAAAGTTTGTTAATATCACCTACAGTTATTCCACAAATGTGATTAGATACATCATATGCTTATATCATCAATCTCTGTTACACTTTGCATTAACACCAAATACAGAACCCCGAGCCCTCAAATTTGCACAAAATGCTCAGGAACCCTTTCCTACTGACTTATTAGTTATTAAATGTTGCACCATCTTACCATTCAATTTCGAATAAATCAACAATAATATCCAACTATATATTTTTCCTGTAAATCCAAATTATGCCTCATATAATTATTGCCATCTATAAATTACCTTAAATTATACTAAGAAATCGCGATCATAAATAATGATCCGATCCTTTCCAAAATCCTTTGAGTCTAACCACATCCCTGAAATTGGAAAAATATTTACAAGAAGCTGGATGCAAAGAAAACCAAACAGTAAAAATACTATACAAATAAGAAAAGAAAAACAAAAATCAAAATGCAATTGAACCCATGCAAATTATAGATCTCCAGAGAAAAGCCTGAAAATGAAGATCTAAAAAGAAGAAAAGAAAACTCCTATCCTCTAGAGATGGAGAGGATATAAGGTCAAATCTTACCGATTTTTAGTGGCATTGGGTTAGTTCAAAGATTAGAGAGATGTAGGGAGTTTGAGAGGGTGCTTTCCCGGACAGGGTATGATTTGAACATTGGATCCCAAAATGTTATGCATGGGAGGTGGATTCCAAAACAGGGTAAAGTGACATCCTTAAGTCCGACTTTGCTTTAAAGAAAGTCGGACTCAAGGAGTCCATTTTTCGTTTGTGTATATTTTCCCGGGGAGTCTTTTTTTTTTTTTTTTTGGACTTTGAGTTGTTTTTTTTTTTTTTTGGACTTTGAGTTTTTAATTATTGATTAGATATGATTATGGACAGAGTTTTTTTTTTTGCTGTGCATTATTGAAACGAACCGAGAATCAATATGATGAAAATAATCAGTATGGACTCAAACAGTTCATTTTTTTGCTGTGCATTATTGAAACGAACCACGAATCATATGGACTCAAAGACATGATTAATTATTAATTAATAATGATTTTGAATATATTTATAATTATTGATAGATGATTAATAATTTAGTAAGTTAATTAAAAAGATAAAAATTATTAAATAATGATAATGATAAATATAAATTGATGAAAACTTCATCCGATATTATTTAAACGGTTAAGTTCACCATACAGATTGTCGCGAATGTAATATTTAACCGATCACGGATAAATATTTTCAACATGACAGTTACTAATAACTAACATTTGCATAACAATGTCTGCTACATTGAATAAGATCACATCATCTGTTCGTGCTATTTGAAAATGCGACGTAATTTCTTCCCACTGTTCGGTGAACCATACCGGTTGAAAGTTGATTTCAATTTTTCTATGTCCTACTATAATTTTAAGAGGCTCACTGAACACGTCTGCGATACTAAGGAATCGAGATAATCTCGTAGGCTACAAATGTGAAAAAAAAATAGTGAAATAAGGATAATGTTGAAAGAAGTATAAGGTACAATGTATAATGTTACTTACCGCGGAACGTGTAGACAATTTAACATAGAGAGAATGCCATGCATTTATTTGATTAAATGAAAAAGATAGTGGTAGAGCGGACATTGCGTTGACCCGTATTTGGTCTAGCACAAAATGAAAAAGATGAGTTAATATTTGTAGTAAAATATATAATTTGTATATGATAATTTATTACGAGATGATACCGTTCTCACAAAGATGGGAAGTTAAGTATTGGCCCTGACGATTACGCTCCCTTTTTTTTATTGCCGTTGGCGGAGTAGAGAAATGTTTCAAAAGTAAAAAAATCAATATATCTAAATACAATAACATCTCCAAGATTTAAACCATGATCTGTCATGAAATCAGAAGCTCTGGTAGTGAAGCGCATGTTTTCAAGGGATACTTCTATTCCGTATGTGGAGGCATGAAGCAAAATTGCGCTTGTTGTTAAATGTTGCATTAAATGTCGATGCATGCAATTTAGAATTTTCTACATCGCAATTATAAAAAGTGTATAAGAAATAACATCCATAAATATTTGATAAAATTAAAGCAATTAATGTAACAAATACATAGATATAATTACTATTGTTATTTGTGATGTAATTGTAATTGAAAACAATGTAATAGTGTTATTTGGGCACAAGCTATAATTTATTGTTATTTGGGCACAAGCTTTAAAAGAATAAAAACCATATGAGGATAAATGTAGTTACAAAAGAAAAATAAATGCAAAATGTGGAAAACTATAAGGATAGCTTACGTGATTGGTAATTAATAGCTTGTAAACGAATTAGAATATCTTGAGCATATCGTTCAACATCCTCATATTCTTCAAACAACATAGCTTCTGGCACTGTTGTACCTAACATTTTCAAATAATTTATCCAAGACGAAGCTGGAGAACATACATATTGATGTTCTATTGTATGTCTTACAGTTGCAAACAATATTTTTCTTCCGACTATGGTTATTGCAAAATAACGGTGTGTTTGATAACCTTGATTATCAACAATGAAGTCTTTCTTAAAACTTACAAAAATTGTCATTGTAATGTCTAAATAGGAAGAACACTTGGTATGAATTTGTTGAAAGTAGAATAGTGCAAATAAATAAAGTTTGCGAATAAATGAAAGATATGAAGGAAATGATGAAGTTCATGGTTTTTATAGTGAGATTTGGAGTATTTTTACAATAAAAATAGCATATGTGGGTCCATCTTTATTTAAGTCCGTGAAGGACTTAATTTTTTATTATTATTTTTATTTTGTTAAAGAGGGTGTCCACGAGTCCATCTTAATTACTCTCTTTTTCTATGTGAAGGACTTAAATTTTTATTATCTGATTTAATTTTTTATTTTTTTTTGTTAGAGGGTAAGATGGACTACATCAGTCCATCTTACTCTCTTTGATAAAAAAAAAAAAAAGTAAAAAGATTCAACAAGACAAATCCTCGCAAATTAATGATTCAACAAGACAAATCCTCAAAAATTAATAAATATTTTTTCATTGATGATTTAAACGTAGACATTGCATAGAAGAGTGGGTTGATCTACGACAATAAATACATCTTTGATTGGTGTTGCTACTAAAGTCCATTTCATTGTTAAACCTACGTGTCCGTTGTTGACCTCGTTGAGATCGTTGCAGAGTTGCGAATTTTGGTGGAAGGCATTTGACATGTACAGCCCACTCATGTACAGCCCACTGACTTTCTTCGTCGACTGGATAGAAATCAACAGCATAATTATTGTGGTCGCCCCGTAACGTGCTTATGGCAATGATCCTGGGTTCACCACATTTGAACATGGTCATAGTAGCACGACGCATGATTGGGACGAAGGCAGTAGCAGTTATGTTCCGGAAATTACCACGTTCGACCCACTAATGTCTTCTAGATTTGGCCAGTTTTCATCAACTCCCCACTAGTCTGTGGGGTATGGATTCGCAACGTATGGTCAATCTAGGCATGACGATTTTACCTTAAATTATACAAAGAAATCGCGATCATAAATAATGATCCCTTCCAAAATCCTTTGAGTCTAACCACATCCCTGAAATTGGAAAAATATTTACAAGAACCTGGATGCAAAGAAAACCAAACAGTAAACGTACTATACAAATAAGAAAAGAAAAACAAAAATCAAAATGCAATTGAACCCATGCAAATTCTAGATCTCCAGAGAAAAGCATGAAAATGAAGATCGAAAAAGAAGAAAAGAAAACTCGGATCCTCTAGAGATGGAGAAGATATAAGGTCAAATCTTACCGATTTTTAGTGGCATTATATTGGGTTAGTTCAAAGATTGGAGATGTAGGGAGTTTGAGAGCAGTGGAGCAGTCGAGAGTGGAAATAATGAGAGGTGAGTGTTGAAAGTTTGGAGAAACTGAGAATGTGAGAAAGAGAGTTGAGGTGTTGAAGACTATGAAAGTGTTTTATATATGCATGTCAGAACAAAGCTAAGTTCACGAGAGGCATTCCTTTTTTTTAATATATATATTTTTTAATACTACCGACTCTATCACAATGCAGTATCTGTTCATAACTACTTTCCATCTTATGAAACAAAATTGACCGGTAACTTCACTCAAGATGATAAGCAATCCACACTTATAATTATAAAATCAACGAATTTGAATTCTTGTCAACTTGATTTGAAGCAGTCAATTATGAATGACTTAAACTGATTTTTTTCAATATATTGCAATCTATTACCAATTACAAGACAAAATTTACTTAAACAAAAAAATTTGTAAAATTTTACCCTATCGTTAAATAAAAAAAAATTCACCTACCAGTCCACCAGTGCCCAAGTCACGGGTGAACTGCATGTAAAAAGCTACAGAGTAAAAACATAGAAAAGGGTGATTTATTTGTGCTTTGAATTGTCCAGTTGCGTGCAGTTAACAGTGACATAAAGTATAGGAAATTATGGGTGATAATAAGGCTGGGAAATGAATAGTTAGATTCCACACCCCGCTAGCGCTAGGTGTACGAGTGAAGCAATGAAGGGCATTAATACTTTTTTTTTTTGAAACAGATGGCATTAATAGTTAAAGCCTACGAAATTGCGATGGACGTTTTTTTTAAAGCAAATTGCTATCAAGGTTGAAATATTATATTACCTTAAGAAATGTTAAATTTTTGCGTTTAGTTTAAAATTGAAGTATGTAATATAAATGCCCTCACGCGTGCGTGATGAGGCTGAAGCTTATTTTCAGTGGGGCTCATTTCCTGCAATGATCTCCATTCTTACAGAAGAACTTCTCACCCTCTCTCTCTCCTCCCTTCTCACTTATCATGTTGGCTAAATCTCTTACATGAACTCAATATAAACCACAGGTGGTGATGCTCTTATATGCATGTCAGAACAAAGCTAAGTTCACCCGAGAGGCATTCCTTATTGCTAGTTTTCCATCTTATGAAACAAAATTCACAAATAACTCCAGTCAAGATAATAAGCAATCCACACTTATAATTATAAGATCATGAATTTAAATTTTTTGTCACTTAATTTAAAGCGGTCAATTATAATTAACATAAATTGATTTATTTCAATTTATTATAATCTATTACCAATTAGAATCACAAAATAAAGTTACTTTGATACGATCCCACATCGGCTCCACAAGAGATTGTGGAGTGGTACTTAAGTTGGGGCCAAACCTCCACTCATGAGCTAGCTTTTGTGATGGAGTTAGGGTCTTGGCTTGAGCACCGTATCATTGGTGCTTTCATTGAGAGGCCGGAGTGTGGTGGGAAAGGGCTACCTGGAAGAGGGCTACCCGGTGCTTGATAAGGTTCAAAGGGAACCGAGAAGAGTCCGGAGTGAAAGCTATCCAGAGTGAAGTCATCCACTCTTCCGGTGCCGGCCTAGCGGAGGGGGGCGACCTAGAAAAGGGCTACCTGGTGCTTGATAAGGTCCAGAGTGAAGCCATACAAAGGGGAAAAGGGCTACCTGGTGCCGAGAAGAGTCCGGAGTGTGAGCCGTCTAGAGTAAGCTGCCGCGGACGTTGACTTCTCAAGGGGTGGGCAATGATACGATCCCACATCGACTCCACAAGAGATTATGGAGTGGTACTTAAGTTGGGGCCAAACCTCCACTCATGAGCTAACTTTTATGGTGAAATTAGGGTCTTGGTTTGAGCACCGTATCATACTTACACTCAAAAAAGTGGTAAGATTTTCCCCTCATTCAAAAAAATTCACCTACCAATCTACCACTGCCCAAATCACGGGAACTACATGTAAAAAGTTACAGAGTAAAAACATAGAAAAGGGTGATTTATTGGTATTTGGTACTTTGAATAGTCCAGTCGCGTTCAGTGAACAGTGACATGGACTGTACGTATTGCCTATATAAAACCATGGTTGAAAAAATCGAGCGCCTAGGACGCCTAGTCGGGGATTAATCGGCGTCTAGGCGTCCGTGTATTTTTTTATTTTATTTTTTATTTTTTAAAATTTTTTTTAAAGTATTTTTAATTTTTTAAAGACTAATAATTATAAATTATATAATACTTTAATAGTTAATACTAAAATATTAAATATTAACCTAAAAAATATCTAAAGTTTGTATAATTTAGGACTATTTTGCTCAAAACGATGTTGTTTTGAGTGAAATAACCCATTAAAAAGGCATAGTCGGTCTAGTCGACGCCTAGGCGGTCAGCGCCTAAGCGGCCTAGGCGGTGCTTTGGCGACCTAGAAGGAGCTTAGGCGGCCTAGGCGGTCGCCTAGCCGGCCAGCCGCCTAGACCACCATTTAATGTGATACGCTAGGCGCTCGACCAGCGCCTAGCACCTAGGCGGGATTTTTGCAACACTGTATAAAACATAGTAGACATAGCAATAATTGTGTAAATTTAATATTATTTGAACAAAAATGTGTCATTTAAAAACTCTAAACAAAAACATGTAAAATACCAATGTTATTACATTCTTTTCAACCAACATGGTTGGCGTGGTGGTTCAGCACCTCATCCCTTAAGCATGAGGTTGGGGGTTCGATGTCGCTGACAGTTGGGCATAACTAAGTGAGGCCCTATCAAACTATAAATAAATTGTAAAGAGAAAAATACAAAAAAAATCTAATTTTGAACCAATATAATCACAAATACATATACTAACTATTAAGTTCGGACTGGACTAAGGGCCCCCAAAATTTTGGGGTCCTGTGCGGTCGCACGCGTGCCCCCTGTTGGGACGGAGGTTAGTCTTCTAGCTGTCGGCTGTTGGGACAGGGGTCTTCTAGCTGTCGGCTGGAGGGATACCTTGAGCAAAAATCCAAAAATTACATTCTTTTCAAAACTCTATTTGAAAAGAAGGTAATTAGACTACATTCTTTTATTTTTTTTTGTTTGACCAGACTTTTCCACAAACACGTAATTGCATTGCCTTGCTTTCACTATTGCCTTCTTTCAACTCTCAATTTTTAATAGGAAATTTTTATTACTTTAAATTTGTGTTTTAAAATTTTTATTTTATTAAATATTAATTAATAACATAAAGTTTTCAGAAAAAATAATCATATAAACAAAAATTTTAAAATTTTAAATAGTCAGATCGGCTAAAGTGGTCGTCGACTCTAACGAAATGTAAAATTTTACTACTATACACTTTTATATATTAATTAATTAGAGATGTAAACACCATTAATTTGTTCAATATTTGTGATTATAAGATCTTCAAAGCAATTAAAGAATTGATACGGTTTGATAAACATCCTTCGTTATTCTATATTTAACTAGAACACAACCCTTTCAATTTTTATTAATTCAAATTTATTTTTTTTAAATTTTTATTTTATTAAATATCAATTAACAACATAAAATTTACAAAAAAAATAATAATCACATTAACAAAGATTTTAAAATTTTAAATTGTCATTTGTAGTACAATGAATTGCATGATATTAATAACGTATTTTTAAATATTTTTATTATGTATTTATTTATTTATTTTACTGTCAGTTGAAATGAAGATGCTTAATTTTTTAAAACTACATATTCTACATTGCATGTGGGGGACGGAAAGCTCCTTTATGAGATTGGGTTAGTTGTTCAATTATTCTTCTTTTTACGCTTCTCAGACCCAGATGTATATTTTCTAGAAGAATAATTATAAAATCCTAAAGAAAAAAAGATTTTTTTAGAAACTCTATGAATAAATAATTAATCAAGAAACAAATTCTTAAAACAATAAACAAAAATTATGAAAAATACGTAATTTTAATTAACCGTTAAGAGAATTGAAGAACTTGAGACTTGAGAGTTTGTGTGATCAAGAAGAATTGAAAAATCAGTTGAGTTGCGGTCTGCGACCTACGAAATTACCAAATTGTGAATTGAGAATTGAGAATTGCCAAATTTCGTTACGGTATTGTCGTATTTTATAGGGTTGGGAATTGAGGGCTCAATTTCATCTTGTCACAAATTGGTCCAATCTTTATACATTTGGCCTAAATTTTTGTAAACTATATATACATATAATTTTTTTTTAAATATGGGGCCCCCAATTTTTGGGGGCCCTGTGCAGTCGCACATGTTAGACATGCTCAGATACGGCCCTGGATGACGATATGCCCTCTATGTAATCTATTGGTCCTTTGTTAATACGAATGTCATGAAAAATTACAATATAATTGCATTAATAATTACACATTTATAATTATCAAGATCGCTGCAATACAAATAATAAAATAAATAAATAATAAAAATATTTAAAAATACGTTATTAATATCATGCAATCCATCGTACTACAAATGACAGTTTAAAATTTTAAAATCTTTGTTAATGTGATTATTTTAAAAAAAAAAATTTATATTGTTAATTAATATTTAATAAAATACAATTTTTAAAAAACAAATTTGAAGTAATAAAAATTGGAAGGGTTGCGTTCTAGACTTCTACTTAAATATATATAGAATTACAAAAGATGTTTATGAAACCGTATCAATTCTTTAATTGATTTGAAGATCTTCTAATCATATATATGTCTTCTTTGTGCCATTAACCGCCAAATCAAAAGAAAATACAAGAAGGTATTCCAATTACCTTCTTTTTAAATAGGATTTTGAAAAGAAGGTAATCTCATTAGTACTTTATATATTTTTGTTTAGGGTTTTGAATCAACACATTTTTATCCACATGATGTCAAATCCACCTATTTAAAGCAACTAACTTCAATTTTATGTATTACAACACCAATGGAAACTCAAATACATATTATTATATTCTTTAGTTTTTATGTGACTCTAGACTAGAGGACCACAAGGGGTGATCTGATGATGAAAAGAGCGACGAGTCTAAGGTCGGAGTTTCAGCGATGGAGTTCTCATCAACTGGCAATTCATCATGAGATAGAAATGGTTTGGGTGGCACCTCTACCATTTCCACATCCCCTTCAAGCATCTCCACAACTTTGTTCATGCTAGGCCTCTCTTCTGGCTTCATCTGAATGCACCACAGTGCCACCATTATCATCTTCTTTACCAACATGTTCTCTTCCCTAGTCGCATCTCCCATCTCCAAGATGCACTTTTCGTCTCTCAATTGCTCGTAAACCCACGTGGGGAAGTAAATTTGGCTTTTCTGCTCGGCCAACGGGTTGAAGTTTTTCCTTCTCCCCGCCATTTCCATTATCAGCATCCCGAAGCTATAAACATCTGCCTTATGCGAAATTGCGCCTATGTTTCTGTAGAATAGTTCGGGTGCCATGTACCCCATTGTGCCTCTCACTGCGGTAAGCGAGGGTATAGTCCCTTCCGTAGGGTACAACCTTGCAAGCCCAAAATCCGAGACTTTCGGGCTAAAATCCTCGTCCAGAAGAATGTTATGAGGCTTGATATCGAAATGCAGTATCCTCATATCGCAACCCCTATGCAAATAATCAATCCCGCGTGCAACTCCCAGGGAAATCTCGAACATTTTCTCGTAGCTCAAGAACAAACATTCTTTCTTCGGGAATATGTACTTATCTAGCGACCCATTAGGCATGAACTCGTACACCAGCGCGCGTTTCGAGCCTTCGACGCAGAAGCCGATGAGTCGCACCACATTGGTGTGATGAATCCTGCCAATAGTGGCGACTTCACTGATGAATTCTTTGCCTATTGCCCCGGATTTTCCCATCATCTTTACAGCAACGAAAGGGCCACTTCGAAGTGTTCCTTTGAACACAGTTCCGAAGCCGCCTTCTCCCAACTTGTGCTTGAAACCTTTTGTCATCTTCTTGATGTCGGAGTAAGTGTACCTTATTGGCATCAGATTATTGTTTGGACCACTTAGGTAGTCTTCAATGGTGTCATATGCAGATAAGTGTCGCCTCCGTAGTTTATACACCACTAATGCGATTAGTAACATAAATCCAAATAAAAATCTTAACCCAACGTAACCTGCACAATAACACAGGAAAAGGAAAACATTATTATTATTATTATTATTATTATTATTATTATATAAAAGAAAATATATAAATTAAGGCAAAAACTTGTGTAAACCGTCTCACGGATCTTAGGTTGTCCGTGAGACGGAGTTGAGTCCAGATGAAAATGTAATACTTA
>NXFB01000043.1:38891-51811 GCA_002525835.2 Ipomoea batatas
ACGACTCCGAAAGAGACCTTTTCTTCTTGTACAAATAATGTGACATCTATTCATTGGGTGTCATGAATTGGTTGATACCGTACCACTAATTCAAAATAAAATTTAATTACCAATTAGATATTACTACGTCGAATTGATTGGAGGAAAAAAAAATATTAAAGATTTATAGCATTTCTCTATATGTTTTTTTTAACCACATTTCTCTATATGTAATTATGTTATGATTAAATTATTATTTTTTAGGTTTTCAAAAAAAAAATTATTATTTTTTAGATTCAACCTATTTTACGTATTGAAACCCGTAACTCGGTCTGACATAATGAGACTAGCCATTTGTTGGCGCGTTGCTTTCTGCTGAGTCGTGCTGTAGGTCATGGTGGACACATCAGTGTGCATTACAACGTACGTAGCATGCAACATGCAAAAAAGACCTTTTAATTTATTTGTTTTTGTCGTCTAACATAAGGGAAAGTGGGGACTACAATATAAATGTATTCAGTACTCACAGGCCCCAGCTACCTAAATTATAGGACCTCGAATTATTATTATTATTTAAAATTTTGGTGATTCAAATTTCGCTGAACTAGTTCCAGCTAAAGCCATATTGCGAAAATAAATCGTAAGTCTTCAAATTATTAGAAATATTATTCAATTTCTTCCGTCCAGTTGTGTTAGTCATGGATAAAACAAATGACACGCCTTTTGTTGTAATTTATGTATTTGAATTGCTTAACGAGGTTTAACTAAAATTATGTACAATTTAATTTTTTTTATAATAATGTTAAATTTAGTATTAGTAAATAAAATGCAAATATTTAGAAATTATATTACAGTATTATTAAATAAAAAAATTAAATGTAAAAATTATAAGTAAAAGATGATTGGAAGAGAATATTTTTTTAAAGAGTCATACTTATTAGGAGAGATCGCCTCACGAATCTTAATTAATTCGTGAAACGAGTTGAATCTAGAATAGTTGTTTGTTACTTATAATAGAAATCATAATACATATTATAGATAATTTAATCCAATTTGACATAAATAAATTGTTACTACTATATGTGAAATTGTAAACTACATACTATTTAGATTAAAATGATGGTTACTGATGATAAATATTGTAATACCTAGCTATAACTGAAATTGTGATACTTACAATGTGTAATTCTAATGTACATATTGTACAAAGTAATACTACTTATATGTGAAATGTTACTTATGAAAGAAACCGTAATACTTATCATAGAAATTAAAATTTAATATCAATTTGAATTAAAAATAAATCGTTACTTATAATAGAATATTGTAATACTTAGATGTTGAATTGTGATACTATTTAGTAAAAAACTTATTATTACTAATGATAAATATTGTAGTAATACTTATAACTAAAATTATGATACTTACACATTCAGTTGTATACAACTTGACTCGTACTTCTTACGGACAAGAATCCGTGAGAATGTGAGATGTCTTACACAAGTTTTCACTTTTTAAAATTTATACTTTTAAAAGGAGACGAATTAAGATTTACATTGACAAATTGAAAAAATAAAGAATAAATTATGAAGAATAAAAATGTTAATACTATTTTTAAAAAAAAATATTAAAAAGGGAGGATCAAAGTTTACCTTTTTCTGCAGAGCACTCGAGTTGCTGTGAATTGGTGGTGTTCTCCAGCCAGCAATACCCGTCTCCTCCGACTGCTCCACACTGTTTACAGCTAGGCGCTGTCCAATTCAGCTCAATACTGCCACCAGGTTGTAGCCAAGAATCCACTGCCAAAGCGCTAAACATTTTAGTGCAAGAAACTAGCAGCGGGAGAATATCGGAGATTTGGTCGTGAGAGGCCACAGCATAGATATGGTGCCCGGGTTTGTTGAGACATGAGACCGGCATCATAAGCCGATGAGACCCAGAACCGGTTCTGCTGGAGGAGCAACTGAAAAAGCTTATTTCAACGCTGCTGCCTCCTTGCAGGCCGAAAGGAGATGATAATGGATCTAATATAGAAAGCAGCGCTGGGTGGCACCCATCCACCTTAGATATTTCCATTGTCTCAGATTCGTAATCGATTTTCTTGATGATCAAGTTCACTGAGGGGGACAGAGCAATTGGAAGGTTGTTATTGATTGATGAGTTTACTGGGAATGGGAGTTTCATTGCAGTTTCGCCGGTTTTAGTGCATGAAAGCTCAAACCCATTGTAACCGCACTCATCGGGCTGTTTGCCTAACAGTCTAAACGGAAACACAATGTCTGGGCCGCCCTTCTGATCGCATCTTTTTGGCTCGCAATCTTCATGCTCGTGGCCATAACAAACGGTGGCGGCAAAGATCACAAGGAGAAGGTAGTTTATCAATAAGTACGAGGTGGTCATTTGTGTATGTAGACAAATGAATTATTGATCTAATCAAGTCTATGTATGTGCTCAATTATTTTGTGATCGAGGAGTCTGTCCTATCTATTCTTATCTGTGCGCGGTTAATTTCCTCATTAATTGCCTCTACGTGCAAGTGGGCGAAAAGCAAGCAGCCAAAAGTAGACTTTTGTTGCTACTACTAATTCAAAGTCGTCGTCGGTTATGGCTCCATTACTCTTACGTTGGATGCCGAGGAATTGAAAACAACATTAGTGGATCAAACTAGTCTATCATAATCATAAAAATCTCATCTGCTCATCAACATCTTGGACCTATGCTGGCAAATTATACTTTACATTATGGATCTTGGTTCAAATTAACCACCTTCAAATTATGTCTACAATTTATATATTCTGTACTTACAGTGTTTATGTGCCTATAAATAAATTGGAGATATATAACATGCTAAGAACAAAATATGTTAATTGTCAACACATAATATATTATGCCGTTGGCATATTCTATACATGCAATTAACATTTTATGTGTATGTAGTTAACATGCATGCTATGTGATTTGAATTTATTTAAAGGCACATTAACTTTAATACAGCAAATATCAATTGCAAACACAATTTTTAGATCAGGTCCACAATACAAAACGAACTATGGTCAATGGTATAATAATTGAGCTATGGCTCTCCAGGCTAAAGTTTGTGTCATTGAACTCTCTAGATTGGAGATTAGGCTTCCCAATTTAAGTTAGCCGAAGATTTACCCTTGTACCTACACATAACCAATTACAGAAATTGACTGGGAGAGTACTTAAATGACTCAAAATTTACCACTTCTAGTGACTTTTGGGCAGAAATTTTAGGGGTTGATTAGTTTTGCCTAAGCTGAAACTCTAACCTATTGTATTAAAAGAAAAAATAAAGGAAAAGTGTCAAATAGGCCACTGAACTTATTGTTTTTGTGCAATTGTGCTATTGAACTTAAAAAGTGTGCAATTCAACCATCAAACCAACAAAATTTGTGCAATTGGACCATTTTTACAAAAATTTTCTGGTAAAATCCAATTATATTACTAACATATATGTATTGAGAGTGGCATTTTCTTCTACCATACTAGTTGGGAGTCAATATTGAAATGTTTTTAACTCAAATTGAATTAAAAAATTTTGTAAAAATGGTCCAATTGCACAAATTTTGCTTGTTTGATGGTTGAATTGCACACTTTTTAAGTTCAATGACCCAATTACACAAAAGTGATAAGTTCAGTACACTTTTTCCAAAAATAAATAAATAAATCTCAAACTACTGCATGCTCTGATCATTAATCAGTATTGGCGTGCCGAATTGAATGGTGAACGAAGACAGTCAATGGCAAGTCAAGCTGTGGATAATTTAGGAATCCCAACGCATTGCTCTTAAAGCCCAAAAACACTAAGAAACACATCAAACAAACAAACAAACAAAATCCACAGATCAAAGAGAGTGAGAAATTGCAGAAGCCATTCAAAATTATGAGACTTCTAATAATAATATTAGCGGTTTTGTGTGCAACAAATTGCAGAGGTCATCAAGACAACAGAAACTGCTCTGCTTCTTGCGGCAACATTCAAGACATCCATTATCCCTTCCGATTAACCGGCGATCCAAACTCCTGCGGCCTCTCCACCTACGAACTCGCCTGTCAAAACAACCGCACCATTCTCAACCTCAACTCCCACAAATATTTCGTGCTCTCAATCACTTACACTAACTTCTCAATGCGAATCCTCGATCCCGGCCTACAAAACACCTCTTCCCCTTTCCCTCTTCACGATCTCAAGCCCCAAGACCTGTCCAGAAGATACCACTTACTGCGGCGGCGATTCAACTCGCCGGCGGCATTCCTCAGCTGCACAAACCCCGCAAACTCTTCCTCGTACCTCAAATCCGAGGTGAAATCTGAGGATTCATCATTTTCCTATGTGTTAGTTGGGGAACATGTAGATGTCGGGAAAATTGAGGATTCTTGCAGTGTAACCGGCGCTGCTTGGTTCTCCACATCTGTGTTTCCTTATCAGAGACACCGAGGAAACATGTCTCTTCGGCAAATCCATGACGCACTAGCTTCTGGGTTTGAGCTCTCATGGCTTCCCCTCAACTGCAGTGCAGTGTGCGGGAAAAAGCATTGCAGAATTGAAGACAACAATACAATCGCCTGCTTCCGCCTTGCTTCAAACTCTAATTCCATGCCCTTACTACACAAGTGTAAGTAGATTTTAATCTTTCAATTCTATAATATAGTTATAAAAATTTCAAATTAAACAAATGCCTATTAATAAAATGATACGTAGTAGAAGATAATGAACAAAAAAACAAGAATAGAAGACGGTTCAAATAAAAAATATGGATCTATCTGCGGAAGTGTATGGCACGAAACTACCAAATTAAAGTGTAACATAATAATAATAAGTTAGACAAATTTTTATGTGAACCATAGTCCACACAATTGTCTAAATCATGAATAAAATGTACATTTTTAATATATTAAAGGTATATTGTTTATGTATTGAATGTATATTATTTAATAGTTTACAAAATAATATACTTTTAATATATAAAAAATATGTTTATTTTTCTATTGTGGACGATGATCCATGAAATAATGATTGAATAAGTTTTTGCTTTTCGGGCATAGCTCTCTGATTAAAGCCTAAGTGGGGCTGTGGTGGCCAACAAATACCCAGGTTTGAACCTTGCAAGGAAGAATATACCATGAAATAAGCAAGTACTCAAATCATTGCGATACTGATGCACATTCCACAATTTATCTTGTCTTACAATCTTCTCTAGACAGGAGACATGAATGGCCCTTAGATTTGGGATCCAAACTAATGATTGAATAAGTTACATCCCTTTATGGATCATAAAATCGAGTTTAAATCCCCACAAGTTTGAGGTCATTCACAAACAAAATTGAACACAAAAGTTGCTCTACTAAATTTGTTTGGTTTGACTTGCAGGTGAAATTTTTGGTTCATTTCTCGTCGTGTTGGTGATTCTTGCCACATTTGGTATTTATTTCTTGAACAAAAAGAGAAAGGAGCAGTTGAAGATTGAAAGGTTTTTGGATGATTACAAAGCTCTCAAACCAGCAAGGTATTTGTATGCAGATATCAAGAAAATTACGAACAAATTTAGTGAAAAATTAGGCGAGGGAACCTATGGAACCGTGTACAAAGGGAAGCTTTCACATGATGTTTTTGTTGCCGTTAAGGTCCTCAATAATTCCAAAGGAGACGGGGAAGAGTTCATCAATGAAGTGAGCACAATTGGAAGCACACACCATGTCAATGTGGTTCGATTGGTTGGCTATTGTGCTGACGGGTTTCATCGAGCTCTTATTTATGAATATTTAGTGAATGATTCTCTTGAAAAGTTTATATGTTCTCCGAATGAAAAAAATTTCCTTGGTTGGGAGAAACTGCAACAAATTGCTCTAGGTATAGCCAAAGGAATCGAGTATCTTCACCAAGGATGTGACCAAAGGATCCTCCATTTCGACATTAAACCTAATAACATATTGCTGGATCAAAACCTCAACCCAAAAATCTCAGATTTTGGTCAAGCAAAGTTGTGCTCTAAGGACAAGAGCATTGTGTCTATGACCAATGCGAGAGGGACCATGGGTTATATCGCACCAGAAGTCTTCTCCCGAAACTTTGGAAACGTCTCGTATAAGTCAGATGTTTATAGTTTTGGAATGCTTTTGTTAGAAATGGTCGGAGGAAGAAATAAGAGCGACGTCGAGGTTGGATCATCTGAAATGACTAGCCAAGACTATTTCCCGGAATGGATTCACAACATCATGAAAAAGGGAGAAGAAGAAATAGAGATTGAGATAGAGAAAGAGGGTAGTGATTCTAAGATTGCAAGGAAGCTAGCAATTGTAGGACTTTGGTGCATTCAGTGGTACCCAGTGGACAGGCCTTCAATAAAAGTTGTGATTCAAATGATTGAAGCTGAGGAGCCTCCCTCCATGCCACCAAATCCCTTTGGTTCCACTCATCCATCCTGTGCTAGAGCAAGTAAGCCTGGGAAAATGTTTACCAGTGGACTAGAAATTATAATGGAGTCTGAATGATGACTCTTTCATTGTATAATAATATGTATACTACGAGCCTGGACTAGAAATCCCACTCTTAATCTCTTGAATATAAAGGTCCGTTTGCCTTGCTTCATTTATTTTGTTTTCATATTTGTAGTTAATTACCCATTATTGTTAACGTAGGAATAGCTTCTCGTGAATTAATTAGTAACTAGTGTTTAATACCTCGCTTCCCTATGGATCAATAACCAATTAACCACGGAATATTCCGGGTATTTGCTGTACAAAAATGCTACGACCAACAATGAATTTTACTCTTTGTCAAAAAAAAAAAACAATGAATATTACTCCGTATTAAATTGCCAAGCACCTTATACTTAGATGACATGTACTGACTTTTCTATATGAAAAGTCATGAGATCGAGCCTCGCATTAGATGCGTTATCAACTCGCAAAAAAGTTATTAAACATACAATAATATTACTATATTATATGTGATTCAATATAATTATATTTTTCTAACTCTCTTGGAGCTACTACTGCAACTATTTATCAAAGCATTTAATGTGAAATTTTTTTATTAAATTTATGGAGGAAAAAAAAAGAATAACATTTTACCTTAAAAAAAGAATAACATTTTTCTTGTTTAAAGTGGACTTTCAATTATGGAAACAATCATTATCAAAACAGCGTGCTATTGCGGCTATTCCTTTCCATTATGGCCTATTTGGCTATTTTTTCTCTGTTAAGCACCAATACTTTGACCAGGCCACTTAATAATTAATACGGAGTATCATTTAGAAAATTGTTTTTTTAAGCTGTATAAATTAAGCCTTGACTTTTTAACGACAATCATTATTGCATGGATCATGGTTCACACAGCTGTGTGGACCAAAAATAAAATTTTTATACTATAGGTAAATAATGTACCTCCAGTATAAAAATAATGTACTTTTTATTTGTGGTCCACACAGGTGTGTGGACTATGATCCATGCAATAATTTACCTTTTAACGAGGTCAGTATCTATAAACAAATTTCTTTTTCTTTTATATTAATTAATTAATTAATTAATTATGAACTAATTAATTTTATCACAAGTTAATTCATAAGTAAATGTAAAAAAAAGTTTATTTAGTAATTAAATGCAAAATTACCTCTATACGAGTGAACATATGAAGCAATTTTAGGAAAAATATATAATTTCAAGGAATTAATCAAATTAAGTATAAAATATTTTAAATATCCTAATCAATGTTGCAAAAGGCGCTAGGCGCTAGTCCGGCATCCGAATGACGCCTAGCGCCAAGAGCTTCTAGGCGTCCGAGTAATCCGAGTATATCGTCTCCACTTTTTCCACTCAGGACTATGAGTTGTTAAACTATTATAATCTTCCAAACTAGTCAATTACATATGTTAGATGGTTAGTTGAGTACATGACTAGAGGAATATAGAAGAAGAATAGCCGAGCAGGCAAAAATAAAATACTCAATCAAGTTTACCGTTGTCTTGGGCGAGTAGGGTGCCGACTCGACCGAGTTAGGCGCATAATCGGATGCTTAGACGGCTAAAGCCGCCTAGAGCTGAAATCGTTCTAACCTCAGGGTGCCTAAGCCGATTTTTACAATAGTGATCCTAATATGAAGAAGATAAATTTTGTTGAATGTAAGGGGGTGGGTTCAAGCCAAGACCTTGTGATCTAGTAGATCAATTTGATAAAATTAAAACACCAAAAACAATTGAATTAAATGTCACCAATTGTCAAGACCTTGTGGTCTAGTGTCACACGATTGTACTCCTATATAAAAGGGGGTGAGTTCAAGCCCCAAAAAAAGTCAGAACACCAACTAAAAATAAAAAGGGTCACACTTGTGTGAGACCGTCTCACGGATCCTTATTCGTAAGACGGGTCGGGTCGGGTCAATGCATCATGCAAATGTCATACTTATACGTGTAAATGTCATACTTTTAAATCGAAATGTAAAAGTATTGTATTTTCCCTTAAAAGTATTACATTTACCCTTATAAGTAACAAAAATTTTATTCATGGATAGTATTGCATTTGAGTATTAACCATGTCACTTTATATTATTATAGTATATGGTTGTATTATATTTGAATAAGTATTTAGTCAATAGTCAATCACCTATAGGCTAGGAGAGTTTTATGCTAACTCTCATATAGCTATAGTTTGTATCTATAATGCTATTGGATTGAGAAATATACTACGTTTATCTTGAGCATATAAGTATGACATTTGTGCATATAAGTGTTACATTTGCATCTTGACCCGACCCGACTCGTCTCATGGTGAGACGGTCTCACACAAGTTTTTGCCAAATAAAAATAATAATATTATAATTAAACTAAAATTACACGATTTTTAATGAATGAGTGTAATATATACTCCGTATGATGCAAACCAATAGTTATATAGTGGATCAAGATGCATGTAGCAACATGCATTTGTATAAAAATATATTAATTTATTTTTAGTGTACTGACTCTATTACATGTGTTCATAGCTATAGAGTTGCCTCCACCGAGACTCGAACCCACTCACATCAACCATCATCCATGTGGGAGTGTTAACCGGGACACTGGATGTCACTAGACCACAAGGTCTTTAGTATATATTAATTTATTAAAAAGTTCTAGTTGAAATCTTTTAAATGACACCGATATTGATATATTTTTAAAAATAAAAAAAATTAAATCTATAGGTACATAAAGTTATAACTTTAGTGTAATGTTTATGTACAATAATCTTTATTTTTATGAACATATATAAAAGCAACATTATGAACCTATTATAAACTGAATAAAAATACATATGATGTACATCTAGTTTAGTGTTTATGGACATTAAATTTTAGGTTTATGAACATATAGAGCAAATATTATGAACATATTGTACAAGATGAAAGTTATTAAACATGATGCGCTTGTAGTATAATATTTATGTACATTAAATTTTATTTTTTACGAACATATAAAAGAATATTATGCGCCTATTTTAAACTGGATTAAAATACATATGATATACATTTAATTTAGTGTTTATGGACATTATAGTTTAGGTTTATGGACATATATAACAAATATTATGAACAAAGCATGATGGTCGACAATCGAACATTATTAAACGTGATGCATTTGTAATGTAATAGTTATGTAAATTATTTATAAACATATAGAAATAACATTTTAAACCTAGAACAAATAAATAGGATATAAATTTATAGTTTAGTGTTTATGAACATTAAGATTAAATTTATGGACATATAGAACAAATATTACAAAAAAAAAGTACAAAATAATTTTTTTTTAATGATACACTACTTAAACTAAAATGACCTTAATCCACTTGGCTACATCCGCCCCAGACTATGTTCTTATTTTGTTCATTTTAATTTTTTTTCTAATTACTAATTAGTAATTATAGATATTTATCTATATTTTAATCTATATTATAGTATAATTTCTAAGTATATTTAGAATTCTTTCTATTTTCTAAAAAAATAAATAGAAATAAAGGAGCAATACCTCATCTTGTTTAGAAAAAGTAAGTGGTTATTGCTCCTTTAATTTTCAAAAACTCCTATACACTAAGACCGAGTCCTTATCTATTTGTAGGTTATTTTGAACTAGGCTCCACCATGCTATTGTTTGCCCATGCAAATTCACACTTTAGAGTTTAGAATTTTCATATTATTAATTATTATTTAGTCCTAAAGTCTTAACCCTAAGCTTTTTGCCTTTGTCAACACGCGTTTTAATGTGGTTTCTTTAGCCCAAAAAAAAAAAAATCACAACAGTTCAGACTTTTGACCAAACAGCTGTTTTTTATTAACATTTCATTTGCTAAGGATTCCCTGAAATTCAAGAAAATTTCTGAAGTGCAGAGGTGTCGCATGGCAATATTTCACTTTTACTTCCACTTGTTAATCCTCGCACTAATCCTTGTAATTATAGCAGCTGAAGATGAGTGTGAACCATCCAGTTGCGGCCCCACCCCTCCGGTGATTCGCTTCCCTTTCCGGCTAAAGGGCCGGCAGCCGGACCACTGCGGCTACCCCGCCGGATTCCAAGTCTCATGCAACAACCACAACGAAACAGAGCTCGATCTCCAGTATCCGGCGAGGGCATCTACCAACAACATCGTAATCCCAATATCCGTCAAAGCTGTGGTTCTGGAGATCGACTACAAATCCCAGACGATGAGAGTTAGTATAGTCAACGCTTCTTGTTTTCCCCGAGAGGTTCCCGCTGTGAATTCTTCATCTTGGGCATCTCCTTTTGAATCGAATGGTCAATATAGTAACCCTTATCCTCACTACATTTTTTTTAATTGCTCTTCTGGGAGTGAAGATTCGGGGAGTGGGTACTCCATTCCCTGTCTTAGTGGCCCTGGTTATAGAGTTTATGCTTTCGATTCTAGTACTGAAGCCACCAGATGGCCATTGTCTTGTGTTAAAATGTATAACATTTCTGATGTTCCGTATAGTATACTGAGCCCCCCTGATTACGTTGCTAATCCCGGAGAATCTCTCAAATGGTCAACTCCATTTTGCAAGAATTGTGAAGATCTGGGCAAGTATTGCAGGTTGGGGAAAAATAGCAAAAATGTAACTGAATGTTATGATCCCGCACCAGATAAGGATACTGCAGGTAATAATTTAACTGTTTATCACTTTCTCTGCACCTAAAATTATGTTGGGGGAGGCCAGTAAGGGCCAATTCGAGTAAGAAAATTGTTGGGCGGAGGCTGGTAAAGGATCAAGTTCAGCACCCTCGCGCTGGAAAATGTGTGGTGATATCAGGAAATAAAGTTACACATTCGTTACTAACTATAACTTTTGACATAGTAGCAAACGTTTATTCTAGCAAATGGTATCAGAACCAGGCCAGTAAGAACAGTTAAGACTCGCTTAGTGCTCGGCTGGGAGCTAGTAAAGGGCCAAGCCCACCACCGCTCTCGAAAATAAAGATAAAGTTGCATCTTTGCTACTAGCTATAGTTTTTGACCTAGTGATAAGCGCTTCATTCTAACAAATTAGGCCTTTGGTTATGTATCCTTCAGAATTTATTATCTATTTATTAGTAACAGACAAAGAAGGAAAAAAAAAAAAAAAAGGAATTCTGCAACCTTACATGTTTATTAAACAAGGGTTGGTTCATTTGTGCAGGTTCAATGAAAAAAGGTATGATTGCAGGCATAACTATTGGTGTGTTCCTCATTTCTGGGGTAGTTGGATATACTCTATACCACATTATCTCCTTAAAGAAAAGGAAGCATAAAGACCAAGAAATGGTGGAGAAGTTTTTGGAGGATTACAATGCTCTTAGGCCTACAAGATATTCCTATGCAGACATCAAAAGGATCACAGAGAAATTCAAGAAGAAGCTAGGAAAAGGAGGCTATGGGATGGTGTACAAAGGGAGAATCTCGAGTTACATTCCGGTTGCTGTTAAGGTCCTCGACAACACCAAGGGAAACGGGGAAGACTTCATCAATGAAGTCGGAACCATAGGCCGAATCCACCACATCAACGTGGTCCGACTACTGGGATACTGCGCTGATGGGGCGAACCGCGCCCTGGTGTACGAGTTCCTGCCAAACGGCTCTCTCCAGGATGTGATTTCGTCGAGAAAAGGGCAGTCCCTTGGTTGGGATAAGCTAGAACAGATTGCCCTCGGGATAGCCAGAGGAATAGACTATCTTCACCAAGGGTGCAACCAAAGAATCCTCCATTTCGACATTAAGCCTCACAACATATTGCTGGACGAAGAATTGAACCCGAAGGTTGCGGATTTCGGGTTGGCAAAGCTCTGCTCCAAGGAAAAAAGCGTGGTCTCGATGACAGCAGCCCGAGGGACGATAGGCTACATCTCGCCCGAAGTGTTCTCGAGGAACTTTGGGAATGTGTCATATAAGGCAGACGTGTATAGCTTCGGGATGTTGTTGCTTAATCTAGTTGGGGGAAGGAATCCTATTAGTGTCCCAACTGATGAGCAAGAAAGCAGCCAACTTTACTTCCCACAATGGGCATATGATCAACTGGAGAAAGGAAAAGAGATATCAATCCATATCGAGAAAGAAATTGACAGAAAAATAGTTAAGAAAGTGACAGTTGTAGGGCTATGGTGTGTTCAATGGAATCCAGCGGATAGGCCTTCCATGAAAGTTGTTATTCAAATGCTTGAAGGAGAAAATGTTCCAGCAATGCCGCCAAATCCATTTGACTCCCCAGAACCTATTGCGAAGGCCATTGTAGAAGGAAGCCTATTTGACAGTGAAATTCAAACTTCTTATTGATTCTCAACCAAAATGTTGCATACTCGATTTGGGTAGGCAAATTATTTGTGTGGACCATGGTCCACGTAGTGTTGTATGGATCATAACAACAAAAAGTACATTTTTAATATACTAAAGAGTTTATTACCGAAATGGTCCCTCAA
>NXFB01000043.1:52552-64528 GCA_002525835.2 Ipomoea batatas
ACTTACAAAAACCCATCAATAACCGAGAAAAAACTCAATTGATAAGGATACTCTTAGGCAATGGACAAGGATGCTCCTAGTCATAATCACAGCTATGACTAATGACCGTGACCCTCACAAAGCAGCTTCAAATTCCCAGGCTACTGCTGATACTCACGATTGTGAGCTTTAGTGGGACGCTAGGGATCAAAAAATTCTTTGGGATGGTCATGGTCACCCTCCCACCCGTGACCTCGACTTGGAGGTTCTGAAATTGCAACAGCTCCTAGTTGTCACGGTCGACCTCCCGGTCAGGAGGTAGACCATGACTATACATCCAGAATTTGTTGGATTAGTTTCTTTGGCGCAAATTGGAAAGTATAAATAAGCCTAGGCATTTATTTTTAGATCACTTTTCATTGTTAGCTTTTGTCTATAGATTTTTCTAAGGAAAAAACCTCTCCAAAACCTCTCTCCTCTTGTAATTAATCCAACTTTAATGAAGAATTGAAGTTCATTTCAGCTTGAAACTTATTTTAGTTTGGGATGAGGGTCAAATAGACCCTCAAACTATACTGAATTGTGCAATTAGGTCCTTCAACTTTAAAAAGTTCCAATTAGACTCTCAAACTTATTATTTTGGAGCAAATAAGCCCTCTAACCTATTTGTGACCTATAATTACTGGTCGCCATCTCCGTCAACTGGAGATGGCGACCAACTTGGTCGCCTTCTCCACTGTCGGAGAAGGCGACCAAGTTGGTCGCCTTCTGCACGGCCGGTCAGACGCAACCGGCGACCGTGACGATCGTCGGTCCTTGATGGTTTGATTTGTTCGCCGGAATTTGGTCGGATGTTCGCCGGAGTTGGCAGGAATTCTAGTTGACCTACAATTACAGGTCACAAATAGGTTAGATGGCTTATTTGCTCCAAAATAACATGTTTGAGAATCTAATTAGAACTTTTTGAAATTTTAAGACCTAATTGCACAATTCAGTATAGTTTAAGGCCCTTTTAGTTTCAATTTTCAAATTGCACTTTTCATTATTCTTGATCAAGGTTAAGTCTTTCTTCCTTTTTTTATATTTTCTTTAATTGAATTGTTATTGCAATTTCTTTTATTCCAATTCATGCTTTCATTTCCATTTCGAGTATGAGTAGCTAGATTCCTTTAAGGATTTGGATTGAGCTCTTTTGTTATGGATGCTATGTGATTTTTGAATTGCAATGTTAGATAGTGCAATGACTCAATGACCATTCTAATTGTGACTTGTGAGTTTGAAGGTTTATATGAACACTGGCATAATTTGGGCCTAATTATACAAGAGTTATATGGATAAGGTGTTGTCACTATGAGAATAGAGCAACACCATAGTCATACCTCTCATTAGTCCAACTTTGTTTTGAGAAAATGAAGTTGGAATGAGACGTGAGCACCACATATTTGATGCATCTCTCCAGTCCCCCCTTGTTGAGGCATTGGTCTTTATCCTAAGAACCACTATAACAACTATACAGAGTGACTAAGTCCAAGTACACTTTTGTGCTTAACCCCCTATTGTTGTTCAACTCCCTTTTGATTCATTCCGTGAGTAGATATCCCGTGTGAAGATACCCTCTCACACCCATCACCACTAAATTCAACTTTTACTTATCTTGAAAATCTCTTGCTTATTCGTTTGAATCATGATAACTTGATAGATTGAATTCATTCTCTTGAAGTTTACATTGTAATCGTCATTTTGTGTATAATGAAGAATCTAAGAATCGTGTATAACGAAGAATCTGAGAACGAGAACGAAACAATACCATTAACCATCATTCAAGCCCTTCCTCAAATATTTTCTGAGAATCAAACAGGACGAGTCCCCATTTGAAAGAAATTATACCATAGATCCAGATTCATCTCACATTATAATATTCATTATGTATTTGTAATATATTTATATATATACACACACATAGTGCACATAAGTAACATGTGTCTTAAATTTAAATACATAATTTTCAAACCAAGGTCCATAATACAAAATAGACTATAACAATTGCTTAAAAAGATATATCAATAAACAAACACACTAAATGCACACATAATATTAAAAAAACACAAACTAATGGCCAACCTCTTAGCTATATACTAGAAACTCAACTGATACACCATTGTTATGTAAGGAGAGATTTATTAATGCCATAATACCAATACGTACCTACCTATATACTAAGAGCATATCACCACTATAGAACAATAATACTAAAAAGCACGCTAGAAACTAACATTTAACTATCAATCAAAAACATCATTTAACTATCATCAATCAAAAACACAAATGAAAACACTATCCAATATCATAATTGAGATTGCAACAATTCTAAAAACAAATCTGTACATTTATTCCTGCTAGGCCTGGCTGGCTGCCCGCCCTTGAAACCACAGGCAACGTATTAACAAAATATATATGACCACAAAACAACCTAGCACAATCACTAAGGACTTTCAAAATTCTAAACCCCAATCACTAAAAACTTCCAAAATTCTAACCCCAATAACAATCACCAATCCTCCAATTCCAAACATGAAACAATAATAATTTATGTAACTACCGTCTGTTTGTCGGGCGTCTGCTCAACCTCGCTAGTAGAGTCTTCTTCGTCTCGCATCAGGTATTTGTCAACCTGTGCAGCTGCTTGTCGCCCCTCGGAAATCGCCCATACTACTAGAGACTGGCCTCGCCGGCAGTCGCCAGCTGCAAAAACACCTTCCACACTCGTAGCAAAGCGTCCATATTCGGCCTTAAAGTTTGACCGGCTGTCTGTCTCCATGTCCAGTTGTTTAGCTATGGTCTGAACAATCAAATCAAGCCCAACAATGATTAGAATCTATGGCATCTTGGACCTTATGAAGAATGTAAATAATAATAACACTTACTGGTTCTGGACCAAGGAAGCCCATTGCAAGCAAAACCAGATCGGCTACAATAATGTCCGTAGGACCTTCTACTTCCTTGTATTGAAATCTCCCACTAGCATCCTTCTCCCATTTCACTTTAACAATTTCAACACCTTTAACCACTCCACTTTCATCTCCAACGAATTGCTTCGTTAGCACCTCGTAGGTCCTTGGGTCCTCACCAAATTTCGTAGCAGCTTCTTGATGCCCATAATCCACACGGAATACACGAGGCCACTGCCAAGCACATAATATATGATGCAAAAGATCAGTAAAGAGAATCAATGTCAAAAGTTGGAGCACAAGAGATTAATTAATTACACTTTAATAGCAAGAGCACCACATTTTAATAAAAGACTAACAAAGAGAAAATTTATCTACAAAAACAGAACAGTTAATGGCAAAGTATACGCCAAATGTTATTAAAAAATATATGGAGGAGAAAATGGGGCGGGGGAGGCATTATCTGTTAGAATATTAATAATTTTAACAAAACAGTATCAATAGCAAAATATTAGAGGAACGTGATTAAACCTGCGGCCAAGGATTGCCTGGAGCCCTAGTCTCCGGAGGCTGGGGGAGAAGCTCTAGATTCACTATGCTACTACAGCCATGACGAATTGAAGTTCCTATGCAATCTGTGCCCGTGTCACCCCCACCAATAACTACCACCCTCTTGCCCTTGGCAGAGATGTAATTACCATCCTCTAGATTGCTATCAAGCAAGCTTTTAGTATTTGCGTGGAGGAACTCCATAGCAAAATGGACTCCAGATAGTTCTCGTCCAGGAACAGGAAGGTCCCTGCCAAATATAGTCCATTAGTATCATCCACCTAAGATAAATGAGGCAATCTTCTACTTCACCGCAAAATTCAAATATTATAAGATGGATGAGGCAATCTTCTGTAAATATGTATATAAACAATAATGTAGCAAGTCAAAGATAGTGCTTACCTTGGTTTTGTTGATCCTACAGCCAAAACAATTGCATCATGCTCCTCTCGAAGCCGATCAAGGGAGAACGAAGGATCGTTTCCAACATTAGCATTTACAACAAAGTTAACACCTTCCTTTTCCATTAGGTCTACCCGTCTCTGAACTACATCAGTTTTGTCTGCCTTCATGTTGGGGACTCCATACATCATAAGACCACCAATTCGATCAGCACGTTCAAAAACTGTCACAGTATGACCTTTCTTATTCAACTGATCGGCAGCTGCCAAACCAGCTGGTCCACTCCCAACAATGGCAACTCTTTTTCTGCAACACCAAAAGTGATTATAATGTATGACTATATGTGAAGATTGCAAAAATAAAAATACCCACTAGAATATCCAGCTCAGAAAGTGAAATACTGGGAAGGCACCAAGTATAAATGTGCAAGAGTGGCAGCTCATAATAGATGAAGGGAAAAGGGGGATTGGAATTGCAAGGCATACCCAGTTCTCTTGACAGGAGGTCGAGGCACCATCCATCCTTCCGCAAAAGCTTTGTCAATTATAGCACATTCAATGCTTTTAATAGAGACAGGGTTTTCTATGATACCAAGTACACAAGATCCCTCACAGGGTGCAGGGCATACACGTCCAGTGAATTCTGGAAAGTTATTAGTCTCCAAAAGCCTATCCAGTGCTTCCCGCCATCTGTTTTGGTACACCAACTCATTGAATTCTGGTATTTTGTTCCCTAGAGGACAGCCAGAGTTCTCCTGTATATTTTTCCAAAAACAATATAATAAGTTTTAAGTTTAGAAAACAGAGTATCCATTTGTGAACGTTGGTGGTAGACATCTCTACCTGATGACAAAATGGAGTCCCACAGTCCATACAGCGTGCAGACTGTGTTTTCAGAAGTGGACCAGGTTTAGTCTCTTCCATGACCTCTTTCCAGTCTCCCATGCGAATATTTGGGTCCCTATACGAAATTCCTTCTCGCTCATAAGCAACAAAACCTCGATGTTTGATTGCCTTGACAACTTGGGTTGGCCTCTTCACAGGTTCCACTTCTTCAACCTGTTGGTTCCAAAATACTTCATCAAAACTAGTGACAAATAGAAGGAAAAACTGAAAGAAGGCTAACAAATGTTTACTTCGTACTATAAAGCAAGTAAATCAATAGTTATGGTTTTATGCCATACTAGTACTGCATATCTGAGCTGAAACTCAAATCTATGAAATTGTATAACTAGTCCATCATTCTTGATCACTCCTGAATATTTCAAGTTGGCGGCCCAAGTATTTATGAATCTATAGTATTTGTCCTCTATTACCTATCACTAGATTTATAATTATGGTGTTTCTACAATTATTATGACCACAATTTTTAAAGCATATGGGCACAAGGGGAAAAAAAAATTCAAACACAGAACTCACCTGGCTTGCTTTCCCATTTGAGGATGCAGCTGCCAATTTCTTCAGCTCTTCAAAGGCGTCTTTCTCCTTCAACTCTGCTTCTTCTTTCTCTTCGGATTCCACAGCTGCAATCTCCACTGCTTTTTTGCTAGCTTCTGCTTCTTTCATGCTTGCAAGAACCCGCTTATAATCTCTTGGGAAGACCTTGATAAATTTGGGTAATAAATTGTCAAAATCAGCAAGAACTTCCTTTGCAAGACTGCTGTTTGTATTTCGCTGGTGTTGTTGTATCATCATCTTAAGCATCATAATATCATCTTCATCTTCAACTCTATCAAGGTCAACTAACTCAGTATTGCAATGTGACTTGAACTTCGAATCCACATCAAGGACATATGCAACTCCACCACTCATTCCAGCAGCAAAGTTGCGGCCAGTTTTCCCAAGTACAACTACTATTCCACCTGTCATGTATTCACAGCCATGATCACCAACACCCTCTACAACGGCCTTGGCCCCTGAGTTTCGAACACAAAATCTTTCTGCAGCCATCCCATTAAAGTAGGCCTCCCCCTTTGTTGCCCCATAGAGAGCAACATTTCCAATTACAATGTTCTCCTTGGGGTCAAATGTGCTTTCTTTCGGAGGATAAACAATAATCTTGCCACCTGACAACCCCTTACCCACATAGTCATTGCTATCACCTTCAAGCTCAAGGGTGATGCCAGGACACAGAAAAGCTCCAAGACTCTGTCCTGCACTTCCGCTGAGTTTGATATGAATTGTGTCAGCAGGCAACCCATCAAGGTGATAACGCTTGGTTACTTCATGGCTAAGCATGGTGCCAACTGCCCGGTTTACATTGATGATTGGAGATTCAATGTATACAGGAAGACTTCTCTCTAAAGCAGAAGTAGACAATGCTATTAATTTGTTATCTAAAGCCATGTCCAAGCCATGATCTTGTTTCTGCACACAATATTGAGCAGCCTCTGGTCGGATATCAGTAGCTGGTTGGAGTAGCAAGGAGAGATCAATGTTCTTCAGTTTTTCATTATCCTTGACTAAATCTTTATCCAGCTCAAGCATATCTGAACGCCCGACCATTTCATTAAGAGTTCGAAAACCAAGCTCAGACATGATCTCCCTTAGTTCTTCTGCTAGCATGAAGAAAAAATTTATTACATGCTCTGGTTCCCCAGCAAACTTTTCACGAAGAACAGGATCTTGAGTTGCAATTCCCACAGGACATGTGTTTTTATGGCATTTTCGCATCATGATACATCCCAGTGTTATTAGGGGAGCAGTGCTGAAACCAAACTCCTCTGCACCAAGCAGTGCAGCTACAGCCACATCTCTTCCAGTCTTCAACTGGCCATCTGTCTGCAGAACTGTCCGACCACGAAGATCATTTGCAACTAAAGTCTGATGGGTCTCAGCAAGACCAAGTTCCCATGGAAGTCCAGCATTCTTGATGCCAGTCCATCTTGAGGCTCCTGTACCTCCATCATGACCAGAGATCAAAACATGATCGGCATGCCCTTTTACAACACCACTTGCAATCACCCCAACACCAGCTTCTGACACCAACTTCACACTTATTCGAGCCCCTGGATTCGCATTCTACAAGAATGGAAGGAGAAATATTATATTACAAATTATTTGCTCATTCACAAATCAGATCAGTTTAGAATGTGAAGATGAGTGGCTAAGAAAATTTATAAAAATCCATAATTTACCTTAAGATCATGAATCAATTGAGCAAGATCTTCAATTGAATAGATATCATGGTGTGGAGGTGGGCTAATTAGTCCCACCCCAGCAGTGGAGTTCCTAGTGACAGCAATGTCACCAATGACCTTGTGTCCAGGAAGTTCACCACCCTCTCCAGGCTTTGCTCCCTTCAGGTTGTAGAATACAGTGTTAATAATACAGGTCTTGCTTAAGAACTTTTCCAATTATGGGTAGCTCACAAAATGTCAAACATAGGAATCAGCTAAAAATGCAAAGATGCTGAAAGGTATGTTGCATACGCATTGTCATCCACTCAAGAAAAAAATCATAAATAACAGGATCCTTTCTCCTATATGGAATATAATAATACAAAATAGTCAAATATCAAATATCAAATATTAAGTGTAAAAGCACAAGCCTGCATAACTTATTATCAAGTCCAAAATAACTGACAAAAGGTTACCTGGGCCATTTTTATCTGTAGTTCATCAGCATTTGAGAGATAATAACTTGAGACCCCAAATCTTCCACTTGCAACCTGCTTAATTGCACTTCTCTTAGGGTTTCTTGAACCATCTTGAAGAGGCTCCATGCGAGATGGCTGCTCACCTCCCTCACCTGAGCAAAACATTAGAGATCAGCACACATTTTACCTCACCCTCTATGCAGATAGAGGAGGAAATCAAAACACCATCCACAAAAGTTACCCTCTGACAGAATAAATGGCCCTGATGCATCAACTATGGGACAAATCAATTATAATAATCATTTATAAAGACAATAACCAACCTGTATTCGACTTTCCCCCAATTCTGTTCATTGCAATAGCAAGAGTTGTATGAGCCTCCAATGATATTGACCCATAACTCATTGCCCCAGTGCAGAAACGTTTAACAATCTCACTAGCTGGCTCAACTTCCTCCAGAGGAAGTTTAACTCCTGCCTTTTTAAATTTCAAAAGACCCCTTAAATTACATTGTTTGTTTAATTCTTGAACACGCTTGGAGTATTCCTTATAGGCAGCAACACTGTTGGATCTGGCAGCCTCCTGTAATTTTGCCATGGCAAGGGGATCATTGAGGTGAATCTCACCACCTTTTCTCCAGTGATAATCACCAGGATTAGGGAGTGCTACAGCCTCAGCACTACCAGCAGGGAGAGCTCGTGTTGGAAATGCTAGTTCATGCAACTTAAGTGTATCTTGTGCAAGTGCTTCAAAAGTGGCTCCCTCAACTCTGCTAGGAGTTCCAGCAAAGCACCGCTCCATTACTTCTGATGAAAGGCCCACTGCCTCAAAAATTTGAGCACCTTTGTAAGAGGCCAAAGTTGATATGCCCATTTTGGCAAGAACCTTCATCATCCCATAGTTGCTTGCCTTAAAGTACTTGTCAACAAGCTCATCTTTCGTATGGAAATGACCAGTAGCCTTTGGTGGGATCTTTCCATCAACCTGCAGTCTTAATATAGTTTCTATAGCCAAATAAGGGCAAATAGCATCAGCTCCAAATCCTACAAGTGTGCAGAAATGGTGGACCTCACGGGGCTCAGCAGATTCGACAATCAGTGCAACACGAGTGCGCTCAAGCTTTTTAACTAGGTGATGATGTACTGCCCCAACAGCCAGCAAGGAGCTCACAGCAACACGCTTGCTTGAGAAGGCTACACCAGTTCAAGAGGGGAGAAAAAGAATCAATACCTTGAATATACAAGTTGTGTGCTAAATAAAGTGACAAGATGTTTATGTATATTAATTCAGTCACATGAAATACCTCTGTCCGAAAGCACAAGGGTTGAATAACCCTCCTTGATTGCATCATGTGCTTCAGAACAAATCCTATCCAAGGTCTTCTCTAAACCCTTACTTCCTTGTTCTTTAGGATATGTGATATCAAGAACCTTGCTCTTCCATCCTCTGTAGTTCATCTTCTTCATGGCTTCCATTTCTTCAATGGTCAATAGAGGACCTTTGAGTGAGAGGCGATGACACTGCTCTTCAGTCGTCTCTGTAAGATCCCCTTCTGGACCAATCATACACTCCATAGAAGTGACAATTTTTTCCCTAATAGGATCAATAGGAGGATTTGTAACCTGAGCAAACATCTGCTTGAAATAGTCAAATAAAAGCTTCTCCCTGTTGGACATTACAGCCAATGGAGCATCATTACCCATAGAACCAAGAGCTTCAGTCCCATCTTTTGCCATTGGGAGTAGCAGCATTTCCAAGGCCTCAAGTGTGTAGCTATTCGAAAGGCATCAAATTAATCATTTCCTCCATGAGAATGCAAAACCATAGAGATTCTTAGTACCTAGCAGAAAATAAAAGGGCATACATACCCAAAGGCCTTCAATGGAGCCAACAGACCCTGAATGCCCATAGTTTCCATGTTCTCATCATCATTGGATGCCTAAAAGTGAAAAGTACAAAGCACTTAATCAGAAAAGACCACAGTGAATGAGAAAATAAAGGCAATATGAGACTGGTAGCTCACGGGTACTACTCCTGCAATTGGTGGAGGGGTCCTGTCTGATTCTGTTACAGACTCAACTATGTCTTTCAATTGTAGCTTTTGCCTTGCAAGCCACTCTCCATAAGGTCTAGAAAGAGAATATTGCTGTTTCAGAGCATCATCATCCACAACAACATGGTTTTCAAAATCCACAAGAAGCATCATGCCAGGATTAAGTCTTCCTTTTCTAGATACATCCTCGGGTGCAACATCAACCACACCAACTTCACTTGCCATTACAACCCGGCCACTGTGTGTGACATAAAAGCGGCCCGGACGAAGACCATTGCGGTCCAATGTTGCTCCAAGGTAGCGTCCATCAGTAACTTCACATATGCAAAGATTATGTGTTAGCAAAGGAAATCAACAGTGGAAAAACTTAGATGTCAAACAAAAACTTCCCAAGGTCCCATACATGCAATAAGAGCAGGCCCATCCCAAGGTTCCACGAGAGCTGAGAAATATTCATACAAAGCCTTCCTTTCAGGATCCATGTTCTTGTCGTTCTGCCAGGCTTCAGGAATCATCATCATCACAGCTTCTGGGAGACTTCTACCAGCACGAACTAAGAGTTCAAGTACACCATCAAATGCTCCTAATGTAAAAAAGATCAGAAATCAGATTTAAAATAACCACAGTGAGTTAAAGTAATTCACACCTGCAGAAGCTATTAAGGGGCTATAGCCTATTGGCTGCAGAAAGTATCTTCTAAGAGAAAGAAAGTGGGCAAAACCTGAATCAGAAGAACTAGCATCAACAATGGGTAAAAGCTTTTTCATCTCTGTCTTAGAAAGCCCCAGCTCCTTACACTTTAGAAGACCCTCACGAGCCTTCATCCTAAAAAGAAATAATGACTGAATTATTATAATGACTGAATTAATCATCTATGATCAAAATAATAAACAAGAATATAAGGCAATATTAGATTTAAACAACTCCAGCTTCAACATCTAAACCGAGAAATCTTAATCTTCCATTACAATGAGAAGAATACTCCTTTAACAACCAAAGCAAAACCTCTCCACCCTAAGGGCACAAGGATCCTGCTCATGTTTTTGCAACATTAGACTTACCAGTTCACATTGCCACGGAGTGTGTTAATTTCCCCATTGTGACCCAAGACACGCATGGGTTGAGCACGATCCCAACTAGGAAAGGTGTTTGTTGAGAATCTAGAATGAACCTGCACCAGAAAACCATGAAAAGAAATCACATTGGAAATCCCAATTGCAACTACATGAATTTTGTTGAAAATATTTTTTTATTTGGTTTGGCACTTGAAATTTTGTAACCGCTGTTCGGAAAAATGGCTTGAAACCCTAGGCTACCTTGACCAGACACAGTTCCTTTCCCCCACTAATTGGAGGTTTCATCCTTATTGATTATAGAAAGGAGGACATCAAGTTTCTGCAAACATTGGTGACTTCATAATTGAGGTCCTTACCAACTCAACCAAGAATCTGAACTCAAAAAGTGATCAAGGGAGTGGAAGAACTTAAGAGATCATACATACTGCAATGCCTCAGAAGTCATTTTCTCAACCTTGCATCTCTTCAGTTAGGGTTGATCCAATGCTGTTGGTTGTTGAAGTATGGAGTCAGTGTAGAAATAAAAGGTGAATGGATAATATATTTACCAGGGCCATGTAGCTCGTAAACCTTTCATTCCCAAGATCTGCATAGTAGTATTCCTGCAACTGATCAGGCTTTAACTGGCCTTTGTAAACAACAGTCCTACAGGAAGCAGATCAAAATTTGAGACATTCTAACACAGAAATGCAATAGCCACCGAGTAAAACTCAAGATAAACTCACCTTGAGGAAAGAGAACATATATAGAAATCTTTATAACCACCATATTGGAGGTTTAATGCAGCTCGAATGGCTACCATAGAAACCCTCCGTAATATGTACATCTGCCATTTAGAAATTCAAAGCATATTTAAGAAACTAAAAGTTTATCAAAATAACACGAAACAAGTATTACTACTTAAGTAAGACTACTACCTGTCGCTCAAAATCAACTTTTGACCGGGGAGTCTGAGTAAGAAACACTTGCTCAATGACAGGCTCTGTCTGCAAAGCAGAGTTTCCCAATCCTGAATTATTTGTTGGGACCTGTCGCCATCCAAGGACTGTATGACCAAGTGATTCAGCCACCTACAATCAAACACAAAATTTTAGAAGCAATAAACATAATGTAAACATGATGGTCAAGTAAACCAGCCTCACTTCATCATGATTCTAAACAATTAAGACTAATGGAACAGTAAAGAAAAATGATATAACATGGTGATTAAAAAAGAAGCTTTGGGGCTTAGAATTACCTTTGTAAATACAATTTTACTTTGCTCTCTTCGGCCTACAGAATTAGGCAAGAAGAACATGCCAACTGCATACTGTCCAGGTGGTGGTAGCTCAAACCCTACATCTTTAGCAACCTGAAACAGGGTGTCAAACAA
>NXFB01000043.1:174596-194213 GCA_002525835.2 Ipomoea batatas
TTTTTGGTTTAATATTACCTACAACGTCGGCTATTTGTAAATAGCCGACGTTGTAGGGTACCTACGACGTCGGCTATCTGTAATTAGCCGACGTCGTAGGGTATTTTATTAGCTTTCAAATTACCAACAACGTCGGCTATTTGTAATTAGCCGACGTTGTAGGGTATTTTAGTAGCTTTCAAATTACCTACGACGTCGGCTAGTTGTAATTAGCCGACGTTGTAGGGTATTTTAGTAGATTTCAAATTACCTACAACGTCGGCTAGTTGTAATTAGCCGACGTTGTAGGGTACCTACAACGTCGGCTATTTGTAATTAGCCGACGTTGTATGGTACTTTAGTAGCTTTCAAATTACCTACAACGTCGGCTATTTGTAATTAGAGTAGCTTTCAAATTACGTACAACGTCGGCTATTTGTAAATAGCCGACGTTGTAAGGGACACATACAACGTCGGCTAAAAGTTAGCCACTTTTAGCCGACGTTGTAAGGTACACATACAACGTCGGCTAACTTTTAGCCGACGTTGTATGTGTACACTTACAACGTCGGCCAGATCAACGTCGGCTTTTAGCCGACGTTAAAGGATCTACTTAGCCGACGTTAAAAGCCGTCTGTGTAGTAGTGTAAGAATGATACTTTAGCAATGTAGGTTCTACCATGATTGGTTATGCTCTATGCGGGGTTATCGCGTGTCATAAAACTGTGTGATAGTATTCATTACAATATGCATTCCTAACGCCCTTCCTACCGACCTAGAAACTGATACTCATCGTTTGCCAATGCTTATTGTTTAGGGAATGTCAACACGGTTCGGGGCCAAACACAACGGCGTCATCCCATGTGCTCAACCAAGTTCTAGTGCCCCACCTATCAGCCCACCACAGTCCATTCGTGTCAATGGCGTCACCGCTGCCCCACAGGTATACAACACTCTATTGTTTAATTGGTTCAACACACCCGATGTTAAATTGATACTCATCGTGTGTCGATGCTTATTGTGTAGGGAATGTCAACACGGTCCACGGCCAAACACAACCGCGTCAGCCAATCTGCTCTACCAAGTTCTAGTGCCACACCTATCAGCCCACCACAACCCATTTGTGTCAATGGCGTGACCACTGCCCCACAAGTATACAACACTATATTGTTTAATTCGTTCAACACACCCGATGTTGTGAAATCACTCCTACCACTTGTTTTGCAGGTTGTTGCCCAGGTGCTAGGAGCGACCTTATCTACTACTAGGCACCAAACTGCTAAAGCCCCGCACGTAGCGATAAAACCATCCCAAGTGCCAAATCATCCTCCCACTCCAGTTGTCAGAAACCAGTCATACCATATGGCACCGGTGGATGAGTTAGACCCTGCGGTTCTTCGGCAGGATGAATTCTCGGATGTCCCATCATTTAGCTTAGGGCTGACACAGGATGTGCCCACCTCGCCAGTGCGGCACACCACCACCTTTGCTACTCCTCAACAACGTCTGACAGTAAGTGTGTCAGTTTACCGCAGTAGGCTCTATCATGTAGGATCCACACATGGGCACACTGTGCTAGGGGGGTAGTTACAGCGTGTCAACAACCCCCATACATTCTCTGCGTATTCCTTATTGCTTTTCTATTTCTAAAGTTGGTTTCTCACAGTGCGTACTATATTGCTCGGGAGCTAATCCTGTGCATCCTTCAGTGGTTTTCTATTTTTAATAGTGTTGCATCGAAGTGCTTAAGTGTTCGTAATGGTATGCTTATATGCACCCATTTCTTCCTACTGTGCTATTAGGTCTCGTTCTCTGTGCACAATGTTGGCATGTAGGGTTTTCAGATGGTTTTCCAAGTAATCCATACTCTACCACACTGTTCTTTGTAATTCCCAACCTCCAGCTTCTTCATTCTGTGCAAGTAGGCCTAGGTAACTGTGCTCAAACTGAGAATGTATGTGCTCTTGATGTTCCCCCAATTTAATCAGACTGTGCTCTACTGTGCTATCAGATGCGGGAGCTGGTCCTGTGCATCCTTTGTTCATTTCCTAGTTTTCTATCTGGTTTCTCATACTGTATTCCTTTGACTATGCAATTCAGTGTGTATATCTGTGCACTTGAGTGTGTATATGTGTGCACCGTGCACACACCAACCAGTCTGTGCCACTAGGCTATAATAACTTGTATGGGGTCTGTGATTTAATATGCATTACAGCGTGTGCCCTTGACGCTCCCATAACCTACCTCCACACCACCGCTAATCGTTTGTCCATGCTTATTGCGCAGGTAATTACAAACCCTAATGCAACACCTGGTCGGCTACACCACTCCATGCGTGATGATGGGGTGGCCGCCACCCCACAGGTATACCACAGTAAATGGGTGA
This sequence comes from Ipomoea batatas, assembly GCA_002525835.2. NCBI lineage: Eukaryota > Viridiplantae > Streptophyta > Magnoliopsida > Solanales > Convolvulaceae > Ipomoea > Ipomoea batatas. Next base: position 176,962 of record NXFB01000043.1, read on the forward strand.
CTTCGGTGAAAACACCAACAGTATTCAAGTTGTTACTAACCGGCGTTTTGCAGGACGTGGCCTCTATCCTAGGGACGCACACATCTACTTCCAGAACACCAGTGGGGCGTGCACCGCTAAAAGCACCAAAACCACCCCACGACTCAAAGCATCAGCCGACTCCAGTTCGCACGAAGCTTTCACACCATGTTAGCCAGATGGGGGGGCGCCCTTCGTGGACTGTACCTAGTCAGACTTATGTGTACCGCTGGATTGTCGACAACCTCGCGGTCAACAGGTTTACAACTTACTTATTCTACTCTATTTATATGATTAGCGCATGTAACAGTTTTCCCAAAGGCTCACCACTCAATGCTGCAGGGACGAGGAGATTTTTCGCTATAAGGAATACAAAGCATCGTGGGGGAATGTTGCGTCTTTGCAGGAGGGGAATAAGGTGGCTTATAGAGTTGTAGACGCTTGGGCATGCGTGCTAAACTATTGAGAGCTTACCAATGGTGCTGTCGTTCCAAACAGGCTCTTTGCATCAACGAAAACAGCGGTATGTTCTTATACGCTAAACACCTCAACTGCTTATACCAACTGTGCCATTGCATGATGTCGTTTGTGCACATCCAACGTAGCTTCAATCTGTAGTCAACTACACAGCTCTCCGGTACCTCCGCCTAGGGTGGTTCACTAAAAGTCTTGAAGAGGACTTTAGCAACTCACCCCATGAGACTTGGCGTGGGATTCACATTGTAAGTGCCTTTACAGATCGCATACATCATTGTTAATGGCAACCTGTCTGGAATGTTTCTGAAAATGAGTTTTCTTTCTTAACTTGGCAGTATATTTTCCCAATTCTGCAACGAGGGCATTTTTACATGATTAGTGTTGACACGGTTGCAAAAAAGGTAGACATCATCGACAGCTCTTCCGCAGCTGAGCCCAAAGACAGGTTGTATGGCCAAACTCCAAATCAATTGGTAAGTAAAACAGCCACACCCGACCCTAATTAGATCATATAGTCATGTTTCATCTCTTTATCATGCACTCTAACCTGGCCCCGTAACGCACTTTTTTTCAGGTAGATATGCTTTCTACCTTCTTGGATGATAAGCTCGAAACTGAAATAGCGTCACAGATTAGGGGTTTAATACCTAAAAGGATGCAAATGTCGTGGAGGGTCCCTAAAAACCAAGTTGACTCGGCCGTGTTCACTATGCGCCACATGGAGTCGTACCAGGGCCAAGGGGTCGCGAACTGGGATGTTGGACTACAGAGAGGGAACTACATGCAGATATGTGTTTTGCGTCAGTATTTTATGAGGGAAATTCTGATGAGTGACATCAACATTCACCAGAATAGCAACATCAAGCGTGCGCAAAACTTTGCAAATGGGCTCGCAAGGAACACACCCAAGACAGTTTAGTTAAAGTGCGGCGTGTGTTTTTTGGATGGTGATGTCAGTTTAGTATGATAATAATTCACCAGCGTAGCACTGCGAACAATCACAGTACTCTTATTTTTTGATGTAGTAGATTATAAGCGTGCATTCAAACCTTGGATACTAGAGACGAGGTGTTTTAGTACGTTGTTTTTATTTAATCTAGTATACGCGTGCTGGTCAATCGTAGGCAACACTACTCGCGTCGCTCATTATATCTTTGGGAGTGTGCGATATACGTACACCTTCACTAAAGTAAAGCGTTCACTGCTGCCACGACCCCATATTGCTAACCACGCGTCCACCCGCATATACCAATATTAACACAATTGTGCAAAGATGTCCCACAACCTCATGCCACTGTAACAGGCGTAACAAGGTCGCCTGGTCCTGCTATGTGTAGTTCCCAAATTAATGATCGAGTAATAACTAACCCAACGATCGAAAAAAGAGCGCAGACAACAGCAACCGTATTCGACCTTAAATTCTTCTACTACCACCCACATGCCTAATGGAGTCCTACCCCATATATTTTCACACATCAACCCCCGGACTCACCGGTTTGGGCGACACAGAAAGGTGTTGCACAACTAAAACAAACGAATACGCTCAGTAATAAAGTTGTGAACGAGTACCATATTAGACTCAAACACCAGTAATGGGTTATTAAATAGTGCAAAATAAAAAACATACCGAAACCACTCCTACGTTATTACAACATAAAAAAAAACCAACATATTCTCATAAAAAAAAAAAACAAACAAACCCACATAACTAATTACTTTACTAACCAGAACCCTCATACTCTTGGTTCATCTTCCGTAACACACAGTTGCGACTATCATGTCCATTTGCCAGTCCGCACGTAGCGCATGTCCGTCCCCCAGGTTTTTTCATAGTCACTGCAATTTCCCGGCCTCCTTTAAGACGCTTCCCCCGACCTTTGTTACGAGCTACCACTGGGGGGCGTATCACTACTGGGTCTACAGCCACATTTTCGGTAAAGTTCTCAATCACAGAATGCTTACCACGTCGCATAGGGGTACTGTCACCACCCACACTCAAAGACTCTCTTAATGCTTGGACTGCATTACTCACCATTAGTATTCGTTCCTGGTCCTCCCCTGCTACGGATAAACATGTATGGAAATCCACCCACAGTTTATGCTGCGGGGGGATGTGGTTGTTACCCTCGCTATTTGCTCGGCTCGTCGATCGCACACAAGCACCACGTGACCACCGTACAAGCACGTATGGTGACGGGATCACTTCCATGCTAGCATCTTTGAGAGCTACAAAACCATGGCTGCACAAAAGCCCTACCTTTTCAAACATTTTGCACGTGCAATGGACTGCAGTCTCGTCGCTGTTAAACTCCACCTTGGACTCCTTACCATAAACGTTCTGTATCACATATTGCTTAACTACCCTAGTTTGCTGGACACTCACTACCCGGCGAGAAAAACAAGCCTTAGAAATCTCATTTTGAATCTCGTAGAACAATTGTATCGTATATACAGCAGCTGCATGCCGCTCAATTGCCAAGGGTGTTGTCATCTTAGGCAGGTGCCCTTCACATGCCGCGTTTAGCTTCGCTTGCTCATAACGTTGAGCTTCGATTGCACCGTCATAATGGCATAAAAACTCAATTAAACTAGCATGGCGGTTAGTCGAACATCCAAAAACACTGTTGATGGCTTCAGACCGAGAAATCGTGCGCAACAAACCACCCATACGTACATCCCAGAAAAAAGCAGGGATCCACTGTGCGCGCAACTCGAACAGTTGGTTAAACCAAGTATGATCCAGCAGCCCGAACCGTTCCATAACACTATGCCATCGTAACTCAAACTCATCAGTAGTTATTCGTTCATCCCATACAACTGCGTTCAAACTACGAAGGAACTCAGCATCCTTGGCTAGTATTGGTCCAACTTTTTCAGTGACCTTTGACATTATGTGCCACATGCAGAATCTGTGCTGTGTGTGCTTCAAAACTTGTGGCACAGCTTTTCGCAAAGCAGGGTCCTGGTCTGTAACTGTGCAAATAGGCTCCTGACCCATTGCACGCTTGAAGTTCTCTAACAACCAAACATAAGACGCCTCATCTTCGTTAGCAAGTAGCCCATCACCAAACACCACACAACGCTTGTGATTGTCAATCCCGGTGAATGGGACGAACACCAATTTATACCTGCACACATACATTAACAGTGTTACACCACCATTGGGGCATTCCCCCCCTCATAGACTACCAACCACCAATTTCCATCACTTGGTATGAAAACGGGGCCACACAATGAAAAAAAAATAACCTGATTAATTGTGTAAACGTTAAAGAGGGAGTACTAACTTGTTCGTGTTGTATGTTGCATCAAACGACATCACATCCCCGAAACAAGCGTAACTCTCCCGTGCAACACGGTCTGTCCAAAATAACCTGCAAAGTTGCTCTTCTGCATCTACGGCGTAGTCGTAGAAAAAATCTGGACACCGGTCCTGTCGCCCACGGAATTTAGCAATAATGATTTGTGCATCCGCACACTTAATTAATGCCAATAAATCTCGTTTCATGTTCCGAAAGTCATTACGTGTCGCCCCAATATTTGAGAAATCACCAACGAACTCTCTATACAACTTGAATGATTTAGAAGGTCCAATATTTGCTTTTGCACAACTAGCAACAAAGTTCTGGTGGGTAACATCCATGTAGCGGTTCGCTCGCAGAAAGGGCCGTGACACGTCGCTGCACAATGGGTGTGTGTGACTGATTTCTAATAGGTGCACAATGAATGAACCTGCATTACCCCGTTTCAGCACAACCCGAGCTGGGCAACCAACACGATTCGATGTCCGACGGCGCGAACCACCCACTGCTACACCATTCCCCACCTCCAATTCCGCAAACTGGTCTCGTACGACTTGTTTAAACCCCTGTCTTGAACACACCAGGTGGCGGACCGTTGTGTTTCCATTTCTATCCTTTTTCACCGTGCTACGACGCACATCAAACCCTATCGCCCTATCGTACTCAAAGTAAAACACCTCACCCTGTTCAACTGTACCAAACACCTGGCCGATGTGTGGTGTGATTGAATCCTCAGAAATCGGAGCCCAGAACTTGGTGTCATTCGAGGTGTAGGTGGCCGTGCAATCAGTTTCTGGGGAAGAAGTATCGACGCTACCTGAAACATCATATAAACCACATTTACAACCATAACCAACAAAAAATAAAGCGAGACAGTAGTTGGGACGCACAGAGTTAAAACAAACAAATACCGAACGACACCCCGTGAAGGCACATAACACACCCCAAGATCCTTCCAACAACAGATTACCACAAGTACATGAATGGAAATGACACCAAATCCCAAAAAAAAAACATAATGAATACCATATGTATTGCAATGGATATTAACTGACAGTAGCTTATAAGGTGATAAAATACAATATTTGCACAGACTCGCGGGTGTTGGTGCATGGTCCTCTAATATACGTACCCACATAACACACTTCTTATCCGACATTACTACCCTTACACCTATGCCACATACTCTAACACCTTTTATTTATTAGTTTTAAAACACTATTTCTAACTTATACCCAGTACTTCTAAATTGACTTCCTCCTAATTTCAGATTACTACTAATTAAGTTCAATTCTGTCACAGTTAAAGAATCACCATACCGCTCAAACCCATGTTCTCCAGTCACACTAACTACGTGTCCACACCACCCACAAGTATACATACAGTGACGAGGGACGAGTCTGGACGTCTAGCACAGAACTCCATCCCACGGTACATAGTAGTTAATTTTGGCCCCCTACCATAGTACAACTCACTACATAGCACAGTACACCAATAAACATACGGCGCCCCATTGATATGGCCTCATTGTTCCAACACCATTATGATGTACCACTACAAATGAAGGAGCAAACCTACTCTATAACCTGGTTGAATTATATTAATATCCAAACAGTATCCTACAAATTCACCACACCGTAATTCTATAATATTAAACAAATTCAATATATCTCTTAGGCTATGAAATAGGTGTTAAGAACATCAATATCCAATGCCAAACGAATGACACCAAATCCCAAAAAAAATAAAAAACATAATGAATACCATATGTATTGCAATTGATATTAACTGACAGTAGCTTATAGGGTGATAAAATACCATATTTGCACAGACTCGCGGGTGTTGGTGCATGGTCCTCGAATATACGTACCCACATAACACACTTCTTATCCGACATTACTACCCCTACACCTATGCCACATACTCTAACACCTTTTATTTATTAGTTTTAAAACACTATTTGTGACTTATACCCAGTACTCCTAAATTGACTTCCTCCTAATTTCAGATTACTACTAATTAAGTTCAATTCTGTCACAGTTACTGAATCACCATACCGCTCAAACCCATGTTCTCCGGTCACACCAACTACGTGTCCACACCACCCGGAAGTATACATACAGCGACGAGGGACGAGTCTGGACGTCTAGCACAGAACTCCATCACACGGTGCACAGTAGTTAATTTTGGGCCCCTACCACAGTACAACTCACTACATAGCACACTACACCAATAAACATACGGCGCCCCACTGATATGGCCTCATTGTTCCAACACCATTATGATGTACCACTACAAATGAAGGAGCAAACCTACTCTATAACCCGGTTGAATTATATTAATATCCAAATAGTATCCTACAAATTCACCACACCGTAATTCTATAATATTAAACACATTCAATATAGCTCTAAGGCTATGAAATAGGTGTTAAGAACATCAGTATCCAATGCCAAACGATACATCTAACAAGACCTCCCAGAGAATTGTTCAGTAAGGACAGTTGTGCTCCTCTGTACAGTTTTAAATAAACAAACACCCAACCCCAACTCTAGTAAACTAGCATTCAATTGTTACTGAACTATTGGCTTAGAGACACAACGAGTCTTGGAACCCTGTAGTGCTCAATCCCGACGGCAACACCATCCACCTACCACTGTAGAAAAGCAATGGGATCACAGTTACCCTAAATACAATGCGCCTAATATGGATGTAAATGAGCAACCACCGCAAATCATACGGAGGCAGCACAGTTAGGTCTCTCGTGTTGCACAGTACAGAGGAGGCTCGAACAAAGGATGCCACCCCAGACAACCGCAACCGTACCAACAAATACAACCAGGCTGGGGGTGGGGAAAAATTACCTGCCGCCGGAGTGGGCATTAATGGTGATCTTGATTCACTGTGCAACGCCATCTCACGGGCCATCGGGGATGGATGTTTTGTTTACGAAGCCTAATAACGTGCAATGATAGGAAAATAATTGGCCAACAATTTAACCACCAACATTAAACTTATAATTTCATATTATTAATTGTGAATTAATTTTTCAATTACATCCCTACCCTTACCTTTAAATCTGTTTAAAATCTTGAATAATAAAACAATTAAATCTTAGCCACAATAATATTAACAATCAGTGGAGCACAGATGTCCACAGGGACTCATGGGGGGTGTTGGACTCATAGGAACAGAAGCCTATATATATATATATATATATATATATATATATATATATATAATATGACATACACCCACACACATGAATTAATTTTTTGTTTTTATAGATTGCAGCCTAGAACCGCCTCGGTATCGTCTAGGCACCGCCTAGACCGCTTAAGCGCTAGTCTACCGCCCGACTAGCGCCTAGCGCCTACTGTAACCATGGTTTTAATATTATAATTGGTGCATTTTTATACCTTGAGTGGTGTGTTTTATTACGAATGTAGGTGCGGTTTAAGAGTGCAGTTGCATTTTGGATATGGTTGTTAGTGGTGTGATTTGAACTACTAACTTGTGCATTTTAGTACGTTGAGTGGTGTGCTTTACTACGTATGTTGATGTATTTTATTTAACTAGGAGTACTTTGGGTATGGTCCCCAATGGTGCGTTTTAATATTATAACTGGTGCATTTTTATACTTTAGTGGTGTGTTTTATTACGAATGCAGGTGTGGTTTAAGAGTGCAGTTGCATTTTGGGTATGGTGGTTAGTGGTGTGATTTGAACTACTAACTGATGCATTTTAGTAAGTTGAGTGGTGTGTTTTACTACGTATGTTGGTGCATTTTATTTAACTAGGAGTAGTTCGGGTATAGTCTCCAATGGTGTGCTTTAATATTATAACTGGTCCATTTTTTTATTTTTTTTATTTTACCTTGAGTGCACTTGCATTTTGTGTATGGGGGTTAGTGGTGTGATTTGAGTTGATAACTGGTGCATTTTAGTACGTGAGTAGTAAGTGTGTTCTAGAAAGTCTAATTTTGCAATTGTGCATAATCTGTGCATTCAACCAAAAACTAGTAACAAACAAAGTTGCTAACCAACATAGTCAAAGCTATTAACAGTCAAAAACTATCTAACAATTGTCCTAGCCATATCATAATGTCAACCAAAAACTATTGTCTAATCAATAATGTCAAAGTAGTCACCAACAGATTACGCAATAACAAACTTTCCTTCAAAGTCAACCTTCTCGCCCAAACTCTGCTGTTTGTTGTATGTTCTGTGCTCTGTGCTCATTCAAGCGCAGTCAAGTATTTCACTCTTAAAGCGTTCAATTGCTCCTTGTTTTCTTTTTCCAACCCATAGTTCCATAGGTCTGGTAATTGCCCTCTGAATGTTTCTATATGGCGCATGAGGAATACACCGCAATCAATCTTGTTGTTATCCCTCCAAGCCATTCTCATTTTCTTCACTTTCAACTTTTCAATCTTCTTAACTTTGTAAGTCGATTTCAAACCATTCAAGAACTTTGAAAGAAATGTTTGCTGCATACAATTAAAGGCATAAAAATTTTAGTGACTAAATAAAGTTTTTGTGTATGAAAAAGCAAGAGGTCGGTGTGTTAACAATCTCTTATGCACAACTCCATATTTATCTTCGGTTTTACAAACCGAAGATGAGTTGTATGTTGCTTCAAATCTCTCACACAGCCGCAAGAACGCCGCAACAAAACGGTGTGGCCGAAAGAAGAAATAGAACGCTTAAAGAAGTCGCACGAGTTATGATTTCGGCCACCGATCTACCGAAATGTTTTTGGGCAGAAGCAATCAACACTACTTGCTATACTCAGAATAGGAGCATGATTCACAAGATGCACGACAAAACGCCATATGAATTTTGGAAAGGGAGAAAACCTAACCTTAGTTATTTTCATATTTTTGGATGCAGATGTTTTGTTCTTGTTAATGGTAAAACACATCTAAAAACATTTGATGAGCGTGCAGATGAAGCAATATTTTTGGGATATTCTTCCACCAGTAGAGCATTCAGAGTATTCAATAAATCAACAGTGGTGGTAGAAGAATCAATACATGTTGTATTTGATGAATCCGCAAAAAGCAAGGAAGCAGATGTTTCAAAAATTGGTAAAAATGTACCAAATAATTTATTTGAGACTAATGATTCATCTGAGATTGAGATCTTGTAAGGAATAAGTGATTTGGAACTAGATAATTTCAAAATTGGTGAAAGGGACGTGACACTCACTAGGGGAGATGGGGCCAACTTTAGAAATGAAGAAATTCATGTTGGTGAGGCTAACCTCATTAGTGAGACAAATTTGAGGATGAGGCTGACCACATGAATATTCAAAATCCTAGAAGTGAGGATGAGGCTAACCAAACTATTCAAGAGGAAACCACACGTGCTAGTCAACCTCTACCCACTACCAACGTCCAAGAGAATTTTCAACCTGATAGAAAATGGCTAAGGAGTCATCCACAAGATCTTATCATTGGTAATTTGCAAGAATGCGTGAAAAGAAGGTCTACTACACGAGACACTTTATTCGCTTGTTTTCTGTCCTAGATTGAACCGAAAGAAATAGATGAAGCTCTAAGTGATTCAAGCTGGATTGAAGCCATGCAAAAAGAGCTAAATCAGTTTACAATGAATGATGTATGGGAACTTGTTCCTAGACCAAAAGATCATAACGCTATTGGAACGAAATGGGTCTTTAGGAACAAAGCAAATGAAGATGGAATCATTGTTAGGAATAAAGCAAGGCTAGTCGCAAAGGGCTATTCACAAGAAAAAGGAATTGATTTTGATGAAACATTCACCCCAGTTGCACGACTTGAAGCAATCCGAATTTTTCTAGCCTATGCAGCGTACAAAAATTTCACGGTCTATCAAATGGACGTGAAAAGTGCATTCCTAAATGGCTTACTTGAAGAGGAAGTCTATGTTGAACAACCACCCGGTTTCGAGGTATAAGGTGATGTTGATAAGGTCTATAAACTAAAGAAGGCATTATATGGGTTAAAACAAAGACGATGAAGGAAAAGATGTCGAACAAACGAAATATCGAGGAATGATTGGATCTCTACTATACCTCACTGCGAGTAGACCCGATATATCTTACTCAGTGGGTGTATGTGCTAGATTCCAATCACAGCCAAAAGAAAGTCATTTACAAGCTACCAAGAAGATTATCCGTTATCTCAAAGGAACTATTAACGTGGGATTATGGTATCCCAAAGAAGGTAATTTTGAACTAACAGGATTTTCAGATGCAGATTTTGCATGGTGCAAAATAGACAGAAAAAGTACCTCAGGAACGTGCCAGTTTCTAGGGGGAAGATTGGTCTCTTGGTTTAGCAAGAAACAAAGCTCCATAGCTACTAACACAACTGAAGTGGAATATATCACAGCAGGGAGTTGTTGTGTGCAAATTTTACGAATGAAGCAACAATTAAAAGATTACGGGATCAATTGCGATAACATTAGTATTTTCTGTGATAATACTAGTGCAATTGCGATTACCCAAAATCCAGTGCTTCACTCGCGTACCAAACATATTGACGTGAGGCATCATTTTATTCGAGACCATGTTGAAAAGAAGGATTTAAAGATCGAGTATATACCCACGGAAAGTCAAATTGCTGATATTTTCACGAAGCCTTTATGCGAATCAAGATTCATTACTTTAAGGCACGAGATGGGTATGATCGAAATGAGCTAAGTACAATATTCCTTATCTCTTAAGCTCATTATTTATGGTAATTATTTTTGGTTATGCATGTTTTATTTATTTTACGTGATCTATATCTATTTTAATTACGTACGTATGCATGTTTCATAATTTGTGTTTTTTTTTTGTGTACGTATATATGTCTATGTATGTAACGTGTGCTTTGTGTTTTATTTTTTTGGTTACATACGTTTATATGTCTATGCAATTTTGTGATCATATTTGCTTAAGTGTGTTATTCATGTACGTATATATCGTCCTTGCATGTTTTTTTTAATGTTTTTAATCATTACACATGCTAGCCATCAGTTCATTATTTATGTGTTACTGTTGTTAGATAGATAATTTGTGGCTCAATATTTAAAATTGTCCTACTTGCCATGCATGACTCATGATAAATTGGTTTACGTGTTTTGTCTTCATGCATTAGGAATTGAGTATACTTCTTGTGGTAGATTTCATATTTCTCTACTGATAGAAATTTACATTTCCTAGGACTGTCACTTGACATATTTGTTGACTTACTTATCTGATTGCATTTAATTGTTGAAAGAATGTTTCCTTATATGTTAGCTTTTATTCAATGTGTGATGTGATGCATCCCTACCTTATTAATGCACGCAGAATTTCCATTCATTCTTGGGCAAATTGAGCAATTTCAAAACACTACCTTATTTGACCAAATTACCCCTATACTTTTTGAAACCAAAACTTTTAATGACAAGGGTATTTTGGAAAATGAGCACCAAATTTTTTACCTATAAAATTCCTTGATTCCCACTCACATTTTAAACCTAAAAGCAAACTTTTCACCTTCCCAACCATACTCAACCTGTCGTCCTCAAGAGCCAACCCAAACCAAAATTCCTCATCCAAAAATTCGAACAACCCTCAAGCTTTCACTCAAAATTCATACATCCAAAAACCTACCCATACGAAATTAATTTAAAAAATGGCATCTACAAGCTCTACCCAACCCGAATGCACCCAAGTTGAAGCACCAATTGAGAAGATTCACTCGGGACCAACAAGTGGTATCATTCCAAGAATTTGTTTGAGGTTGATGAGCATGCTATCAAATTTGAGGATTTCTTGTTTGATTCACATGATTATTGAAGTATGGTACGTAGAAATGTGAATATAATTGTGCCAAAACTATCTGGTTTTCGTAGAGATATTATTTGGGAGTATGCCAAGTTGCTAGAAATTATTTCAAAATGTCTTTTGTGCAAACTTGGTGGCTTTGATAGATTAACGTCCCAAATCTCTCATATTATATATGCTATCATGAAAACCAAACGTGAATTGAATTGGAGTGGTGTTATGTATGAAAGATTAGTTGAAATGGTAAAATCAAAAGACAAGCTCGGGTATGGCATGATGCTTGGTGAACTTTTGAGAATAAAAGGAGTAAGAATGAGTCAACCGAAGCCTATTGCCAACAACAAATATTTGTTCCGCATCAACGCAAAGAAACCCGGACCGGAAGATGTTGTTGAAGGAGAGCTACCCATAAGGCAAATTCCACCGATTAGAAAGAGAAAGATGACTCCTAGAGTTGAAATAAGAGTCAACAAGGAAGAATTGGTGACCGGAAGAGAGTTGGTGGCGGTAAACCCAACTAGTGACATCGGAGGTGATTTTATGGATGTCTTAATGAATGACCAAGCTACTCGTGGAACAAATGTTGAAGAAAGTCATGAAATTCATCACGAGGGTCAAATGGAAGTTGAGCAAATTGGAACAAATCTTGTAGATAAAAATATTGAGGCCGAAGGTGGTGGTCATGGAATTGTTCGTGGAGTGGAAAATGTTCATGCAGTTGAGGTTGAGGTCAACCTAAGTGAAAATGATGTTGAGAATGATGGTGGTAACAACCTTGTGGATGAGGCTAACTTGGGAATAAATGATGTTGTGGATGAGACTAACCAAGGAGTTTAATTTTTGTCACAAGTTGATGGTGATGCACGTGATTTTGGTGTTGAGGCTGACCATGGTGATGAAAATATTGAAAGTGACAACTTTGTGGCTAACTTGGATGCCACAATTGAGCAAGTTGAGGCCAACCCACATGGTAATGAACAAGGAGAAATAAATGTTGGTTTTGATGGTATTGAGGCCGAGAGCAACCAAAGAGAAAGGATTGAAATCAACTCAACTGAAAATGATGATGATGTTGTTGTTGATGTCGGACAGGCTAGTGCATCTATACCTAGACTGGTGCCAATAAACATTGAGGGCCGAATGCAACAAACCAGGGCAATTTCGAATTTATCAAGGGAAAATTCGAATGAAGAAATCATTGCAAAACTTAAAGAATTTAAGGAAGCGGTGAGCAGTACAGGTAATACACTGTATACCAATTTCTTGAAATTGTTTGAACAAATTGCAGGCATGGAACGAGGTGTGAACAGATTGAATCCAGTGATCAAGGAGGAGCTAAATGGTTTTATTGCCAAGATGATGATCTTGTTGGAGAAGGAAAGGAAAGCAGTTAGTGAAGTGGTAACTGCTCAAAAGGATGCAAATGATAAGAATGATCGTGTGGTGAATAGCAAGTAAGACATTTATGGCACAAGTTGAAAATTTGAAAAATGTGACTTCAATGAGCAACTTGTCACATGAAGCAAGTTTTGATGTCTTGCAAGGATGCCTACACACTCTAGTCAACACTGTACAAGGATTAGAAAGGAAAATGGAGGAGATGGACTCAAGACACAAGGCCGACTCAATCCTTATCAAGGAGATGAGATTGCAACAAAAGGGTGACATGGTGATGTTCAGGAAAATTTTTAATGCTACCAAAAAGGGGGAAGAAAGGACACCCTCTCATTTTGGTGGTGGATCATCTTCACAGGGGGAAGAAGAGGGGTACCACCTACTTTCCAGTTTGTCATTGATTTTTCAGGTACACCCGTGTGCATTGATGAAGATAGAGTGATCAAGATGTTCAAGAATCACCTACCAGAAGGAGCAATACTCACCGAAGGACCTTGAAGGAGTGTGCACAATGGTACACTAGAGGAGTGTTCCTCACTAGTGATCCAAAGGAAGTCATCGAACACTACATGGAAGGAAGAGTCAAGGAGAAGTTCCTACATGATGACTGTAGAGGTAATTTTATGAAGCTTAGAGCTAGAATTAATGATATGATTGGGCTTTATTGATTTCTAGCTTCTAGTTCGATATGTATGTACCACTAGTACATTTTGATACTATGGCTTGCTATTTTGGTGCTAAATTTTATGGTACATATTATTGTTTTTTTTGTGGTTATGTTATTTATTGTTTTATTGCTTTATTAATTTTGGACACAAAGTCTTTTTAAAATTCTGTAACATGCAATTGAGGGTGAAAGAATTATTGAAAAAGGTTAAAATTGAAATTAAAACCTCAAAAATTGCAACCTTTCAAATGTGTCTAATTATAAAGCATGTAGGTCCAATTATTGTAAACTCGTCAAATTGGCTAGTCAAAATAAAATTAGAAAAATGAAAAATCAATTTTTGATTGGACTAAGCGAAAATGTTCAGGTATAGGTTTTGGTATCATCAAAAAGGGGGAAATTGTTAGGAATATATTGTAATTGTTTTGATGAACCAAAAATCTAATAGTAGACCCCCAATTTTAGTTTGAGTCTAGTTTAGGATTACGCCAAGTACAAGCCTAGTCGATTAAGTGGAAATTACTCCCTCCGTCCCATTTTACCTGTCCTATTTACTATTCATTGGTCAAACCAACTCTTTCTTCATTGCTTATTTTCTTTAGTAATTTTTTATTATTTTTTAATTTAATTTTTTGTGTTTAATAGTACTTTTGATGTAGTTTCTAAATATATAAATTTTATATATTAATACTAAACTTAATATTATGAAAAATTGGATTAAAAATAACTTCAGTCAAGCCTCGTTAAACGAACCAGACAACCAAAATGGGACGGAGGGAGTACTAGAGTATAAATTTTAAATTTATACTCGTAAGTCGTTCGCTTCCACTTTACAATTGAGAAGAATTTTGGAGATTGATCAAGCCAATGGACATCCGGAACGTGACAACATGGTTCGAATTGCAAGAATTAATTCTTTGAAGAATTAATTAATTCAAGATGAGGATGTTGCAATTAAAAGTCAAAATTGAAGTCAACCTCAAATGGGTTCTCTCACAAATTTTTAGAGGTTAACTCATGCAAAGGAATTATTTTTGGAGATGAGGATGACCTCTTGGAGCAAAATGGCGTGGCCAACTTTGAGTAAGTTGACCGTGTGGAAAAATCAAGTGGATGATGACTTGCTTTAATTTATTTGGTGATGAGGATGACTAGCAACATTTAAAGAAGAGGATGACTTAGCCTTTGGAAGTCAAATTGAGGATGAGGATGACTTAGCCTTTGGATTGAGAGAAAAAGATTACTGTAACACCCCCAAATTCAAATCCCGGGCCTTACTAAAAAAGTAGCCTTACTATAAATAGGAAATTAAAGCTTATTAAATTCATAATAATCAAAATCCATAATAACTTTATTCAAGGGTGCTATCGCCACACCTAATCCTACTTGATTAGATGCAAGGCTAGTCTTAAACAACCCAAAATAAAATAACATCAATAAAGTTTTCATAGTCCTGAAAATAATAAAAATAACATTCTTAAATAGTCTTTATTACAAATCCTTTATTTGCTAAATCCCCGAGCTAATAGCAACTCAGTCTACTACTATCGCCACTACAACTCTTAGCATTTATTCCTTGCTACTTACACAAACAATAGCAACAACACAACAAATAAAATGGGGTTAGACAAACATGCTAAGTAAGGTAGGGATGTCAATCGAGCCAGCCTTATCGGTTTCGGGCTAGCTCTGTCGAGTTGTCGGGCTTATCGGATTCGGGTTGTCAGTTAATTATTATTTTAATCTCAGATTCGGGTTAGCCCTAACCCTAAACTTCGGGTTGTCGGGCTTATCGGGCGGGTTAGACTATTTGAACTAAAATTGAAAATGAATACTTACATTCGATAAAATGGGTCAAGTCGTCAACCGGATCCGGATCTGGATTCGATAGAACGGGTCAACCGGATGAGCATTGGCACTTTAAAATTTAAATCAAGAGATAAATGAATACTTGCATTGTAATATTCGATAGATTATTAGAAGTTAGAATGGGTCAACCGGATGAGCATTGAGCACATTAAAATTTAACAAATCCAATAGCAACGGTTCGGTTTTGGTACGAAATTAATTCGGTTCGATTTAAGCCCCCAAATTTTAACATTTCCTAGGCGACAAGACGGTCAAGGGGTGTCGCGACTTAACGGGGCATCGTAATAACTATGCATGAACCATCACATAACACAAATCCAAAATCTAATATCTAAATACCAACATAACAAATTAACAATTTATATGTGAATTCATCTTTAGTATTTCTTTCATCACTAGGTACATTTTTAAATAAAATTTTAATAAATATATAAATATAAATATATAAATATATATTATATATAATAAATAAATAAATAAATATATATATATATATATATTTATTTATTTATTATATATATATATATATATATATATATTTATTTATTATATATAATATATATTTATATTTATATATTTATTAAAATTTTATTTAAAAATATACCTAGTGATAAAAAAAAATTCTAAAGATGAACTCATTTATAAATTTCAAGTATGTTATGTTTCACATCACTTCTATAATATAGAATAGTGTTTAATTGTTCGGGATATCGGGTTAGCCCATTTAATATTGGGCTAACCCTATCGGGATATCGGACTTATCGATTTCGGGCTCATCGGGCTAACCCGTTCGGGCTATAGCCCTGTCGGTTTCGGGTTTTTTCGGGTAAGTCCATCGGGTTCGGGCCCAATTGACATCCCTAAAGTAAGGGACTTGCCCACCCCTAAAATAATAATAATAATAATAATAATATTAATATTAATATTAATACTTTTACATAGTTTGAAAAAGCGGTATTAGTCTTTTACCAAACCTTTTAGAAAATTCCACTGCATTTTCTTTTCTCAGAAAATTTGTTAATATAATCATCATGAAAATAATAATGATAATATGGAAGCATAACATACATACACATAATGGGAAAGAGTCCTTTATTTTTAGGCCCTAGTGACAGAACATATTTTGTACTACACAAAAATTCTCATTCTCACTTTTAGAAACCAGACTCTAACCTTAAGTGTGCACACCCCTGAATGAGGATTCCAAGCCTCAACAGGAAGTTACTAGCCCTAGTAGCCAGGATAAAGTTTCTACTTACTACCCTGTAATTTAGGCAGGGTCGTTCCAATAAAAATTGGGGCCATGTGCCATATCTTAATCTGAGCTCTTTTTTTCCGAATAATTTCTATATATAAATAATAGTTGTATCAAAATATAAATATTGTATAAAAATATATATAAAATTTTATTTAAAAAGTGACATGCCGTGCATATTTAGACGCAAAATCATCAATCAAACTTTTGATATCAACTTCTTCCAAAAGCTCATTTTCAATGGAGATTAAAGCTAATCCATTGAGTTTGTTTTGTAATGAATTTTTCAAGATCTCCTTTTTGAGATTGAGTTAGTTGTACAATTCTTCTTTTCTTTTTATGCTTCTCAGACCAAGATGTATATTTTCTAGAAGACATAATTATAAAATCTTAAGGAAAAAAATTCTTAAAACAATAAACAAAAATTATGAAAAATAATTAATTAATTATCTGTTAAGACAATTGAAGT
>NXFB01000043.1:203683-215797 GCA_002525835.2 Ipomoea batatas
TTGGAGGGAGGAGCAGTATTATGTTGCCAGTCACGAGCAGCTGCCAACGCCGAGCAACTCACTGCCCTTGGTCGTGGTAGCAGGCCATCCCAAACAGCGATGTTTCTTGCTTTCCATATTGCATATAATACTGATGATACAGACACCAGCACATGATCATCGAAAATGTCCATGGCATGAGACAACCAACCTGGAAAACTGCTGCCAGACACGGGATAAATAGGGATATTAGAAGCATGCCAAACTTGCTGTGAGAACTCACAGAAAAATAAAGAATGCATCACACTTTCATCATGGGTAGCACACATAAGGCAAGTTGGACTAATCAAAACTCTCTTAGCCAATAAATTGGGGGTTGTAGGAAGGATGTCCCTTATAGCTCTCCAGAGAAATGTCCTCCACTTTGGAGGAGCTTTTAACTTCCAAAGTTTTGTCCATTTATCAAAATCAACCTGTGCAGTCATATATTCACCCACAAGTTTCCTATAACCACTTTTCACCGTATAGAGACCATTAAGATCACCCACCCAATACCATGAGTCCTCATATGCAGGGCTTATCGGGACCTTGATTATGCGCTCCACATCCGCTGGGATAAAGATATCTCTTAACAAAGGTAAATCCCAACTATTCGTGTCCATATCAATCAGGCCAGACACCTTAGATCCCTGCAAATGATTTGGCATAACAGTATGAACCATAGGGTCAGAAGCATCGAGCAACCAAGGGTGCCCCCATATACAAGTTGAATTACCATTACCAATTCTTCGACCCAAACCCCCACATACATAGAATGTGCAACCATAATACTTCTCCAACAAAAACTAGGGCAGTTACCAATAGTGGCATCAATAAAAGAGGTAGATGGGAAATACCTCGCCTTATAAAGTCATGCCACTAGACATTGCGGACGAGTAAGAAACCTCCATGCTTGCTTACCAAGCATCGCCAAATTAAAGCTTCTCAAATCCTTAAAACCAACGCCACCAAATTTCTTAGGAGGGCACATACGGTTCTAGGCCATCCAATGAATACCCTTATTAGCGCCTAAACCCCACCAAAAATGATTCATTTTCCTTTCTAAGGCAAGACACAGAGAGTCAGGGAGTAAAAAAACACTCATCGAAAACATGGGCATAGCCTGCGTGACACTCTTCAGGAGTACTTCCTTATCCGCACGAGACAAGAGTTTCTTATCCCATGAGCCAATCCGAGCCCTGATTTTATCTTCAACATAATTAAACACTGCCCGCTTGTTTTTGCCCACAAATGAAGGCAAGCCCAGATATTTACCAAAATTATCTGCCTGGGCGACCCCTAACACAGCAGCCACCCCTTCGCGGTCCTGAGCAGAAGTATTCCTACTAAAACAAATACTAGACTTATGGTAATTTACCAGCTGCCCTGACATTTCCGCATAAGTCTGCAAACATTCTTTAATAACAACAGCCTCCTGAATATTAGCCTTAAAGAACAGCAAGCTATCATCAGCGAAAAATAAATGAGAAATAGCTAGGGCTGCCCTAGCCACCCTACAGCCGTGAATATTACCTCGAGATTGAGCCTGTTGCAAAAGTAATGAAAGACCCTCTGCACAAATAATGAAAAGGTAAGGAGACAAAGGATCACCTTGCCGTAGCCCACGAGTTGGGGTTACCTGCCCATCTTTCACACCATTAATCTGGATATTATACGAGCCTGACGTAACACATAGCATTATTAATTCCACCCATCTCGCCTCAAAGCCCAACTCCAACATCATACGCTTCAGAAAACTCCTCTCCATCCGATCATAGGTTTTTGCCATGTCTAGCTTAAGAGCACCCCAACCAACCTTACCCAACTGCTTCCTATTAAGATAATGGCCCACTTCGGCAGCAACAAGAATATTATCTGTTATTAACCGGCCCGGAACAAAAGCACTCTGTGACTCCGATATGATTACATCAAGCATGGACTTCATTCTATTGGCCAACATTTTCGCCATTATTTTGTAGACCACGTTACATAGAGCAATGGGTCTCAAATCAGTGACGAACTCAGGACTACCCTTCTTAGGTATAAGCACCACATTAGCATCACATAGATAATTAGGGAACTGCCCAGAATGCAAGCAATTCAAAACAAACGCAGATACATCCTGACCTACCACGTCCCAAAAATGTTGATAGAAGCCGGGATTCATCCCATCGGGGCACCAATCGTCATTAGCAACAGCCCTATCAAGTCTCTCTTCGACCCATCCATCCGTACCTCTCCCTCTATCCCAAGTGTAGCGATAACCCATAGTAGGCAGCGAGACGAGGCCGGAATCATCTAGCGCCTCCCCAAAACTGCGAAGAAGGCTCTCCTGATGTGGGTTTCCGCCCCTCTTCTCATGATGGAATAATAGGTCATTGAAGTCGCCAATAATCGCCCAGGATAATGTGGACATATTTCTCAACGACCGAAGCAAATCCCATGAATTACTCCTCCTACTACGCTCCGGGAAACCATAGAAGCAAGTAAACCGCCATTTCGCGAGCCCCTTCATATCAACAACAATATCCACATGGTTGCTCGAGTAACTTATAAGATTTGCCGTTTTGTTTTTCCTCCAAAGCAAAGCAAGCCCTCCACTTAGGCCTACACTCTCAACACAAAAAACACCCTCAAAACCAATTTTAATACGTAGTCTTTTTGCATGAACCCTACTAACTTTCATTTCCATGAGAAAGACAAAGTCGGGCTTCTTATGGGACACCATGTCTACCACCTCACGAACTGTCTGTGGATTGCCCAAGCTACGACAGTTCAAACTAAGCGTACTCATTGGGTTGGGCGGGCCCGAGCTACAAGTCTCGCCATAGTCAAGTTTTTTGAGAGATTTGTCATAGCAACATCTGTATCAACATTAGAAGATGAACCTGCTAACGCCTGTCGTCTCTTCGGCACAGCTACGACACCATCATCCGATTCCCCATGCAGATCCTCCAGGTGGATCCTTTTGGGGCCAAGACTATGTTGCTCAACCATTGGGGATAGTAGATCTCCTTGACATGCCCAGCATATGACAACGCGGCGACCTCCTTCTTCACGATGTCCCTTCGTTCTGCCGACATGTATCTCTTCCTTTGATGTACCGGTTTCTTGGTGGGGTCCATAGCCAACTTATGAGTTATGATGTTCATATCAATACCTGGCATGTCTTCTAGACCCCATGCAAAAACTTCTTTAAACTGACGGATGACCTCGACTATTTGGGCTTTTAGTTCTAGTGCCAAACCGGTGCCAATTTTTACAACTCTATCCGCTCGTGCGGGATCGATCACCACATCTTTTGTTTCAGATGCAGGCTCAGCACGGGGCTAGGCTTCTTCCTCCTTCAGCACTTTTTCTGCAATGGTGTGGACCTGCAGATCTTTCTGTCCAATTTTCTTACATGATTTAACGTAACAGCTGCGGGCTGCCCTTTGGTCCCCTCTCACTACTCCTATCCCGTTCGGCATGGGAAATTTCATGCACAAATGCTCCATCAAAATTACCGCCTTGAGGTCTTCTAAGGTCGGCCTCCCTAGTATGATGTTATGAGCGCATGTGAGTCTCACCACGATGAACTCCATGTTCGTCTTGCAGATGTTGGGGCCCGTGCCTATCTCTACTGCCAATATCACGGACCCTTCCATTTCTATTGAATCCCCAGTAAAACCAAAAAGTGGGGTCCGTACCTCTTTGAGTTGATTCCTGGGCAGCCCCAATTTAGTGAAGGCATCGTAATACATCACGTTGACTGAGCTTCCGGTGTCCACGAGTACGCGATGTACAATGGTGTCGTTGATGTCCATCTTGATCACCAATACATCTCAGTGAGGCAATGGACCTTCCGGGATGTCATCATCAGAGAAGGTGATGGCTTCCCGTTTATGCTTTTTTCCTCTTAGAAGGCTTACCACCTCTCCTACGTATAACTGACGGCTCCATTTTTCATCTCGGCTTGTGTCTCCTACTGCGGGACCTCCATAAATGAAGTGTATGGTCTGTTTCTTATGTTGCCTAGGCTCCTCTGCTTCTTTTTCAGCTTCATCTTGTTCTGTCAGCTAGTCATGCTCCCTTTTCCTGGTATTCAAGGATGATGGTTCAGAGCTATCATCCTTCTTCCAAACGTTTTTTGGTGGGTTGCGTGGTTGTTGCTGACCAGATCGCTTGACAAATTGTTTGAAATAGCCCCTCTGGATGAGTTCTTCAATTTGTCATTTTAACACGTTGCATTCATCAGTATCGTGGCCCACCTGCCTATGAAATCGACAGTACTTGGATTGATCCATGTTTGGAGAGACTTTCATGCATTCTGGCGGAAATTGCACGATCCCCATTTCCTCGGCTTGATTTAGGATTACACTAACCGGGTGAGTAAGTGGTGTCAGATGTCGCAGTGGGATGAGACGAGGTCGCTCATCCCTTCCCTTCTTTGTGGGTGGTTGGTTTGGTCGTGGTGCTAGGTTGGACGGACCAACTTTATCAGGTCGCCCACCCCTTCTACCTTCCTCCTCATCTTTCTTTTTCATGTTAGCCTCTTCTGCCTCAGCGTACCGGTTGGCTGTCCTCATCAGGTCCTCATAGGAGCGTGGGTGGTGGGCGTTCAGCTGTTTGTGAAAATCGTCTGACCTCAATGCTTGGATGAAGATGAGGATTGCTGCCTTTGAATCGAAGCCATACACATTATTGACCTCTTTTTTCCTTTTGCTTAAAAAGTTTCGCAGGCTTTCCCCCCTATCTTGCTTTACTCCACAGAGATGCAAGAATGGCTTTTTATGTTGTATATTTCTAGAGAAATAGGTTAAGATATTCTTAGACAGTTCTGTAAAAGTCTGGATCGAACCGTCCGGGATTGTATTGAACCAATCCTACGCCGTTCAGTCCAAAGTAGACAAGAACACTCTGCACATGATGCCGTCGCTTGCCCCGATCATCACCATGGTTGCCTTGTATCTTGTCATATGGGCACGCGGGTTAGAAGTCCCGGTGTAGGCCTTAGTGGTGGGCAGCCGAAAATCCTTTGGGAGAGGTACTTCCATTATGTCCGGAGAAAATGGGGTAGCCATTCTTACCTCCAGTTCTGGTGAATGTTCTCTTGCTTAAACTTTCCTCTCTAAGTCATCTATCTTCCTTTGGAGTTTCTCAACCAAGTCTTCCTGCAGTATTCTGTGTTTAGTGGAGTGACGCGGAGCCGGTCCACCAGATTCACCCACCCCTTTTCCGGGTGGTCGTCTAGTTATTGCCCTGCTTTCTTGTTGACGTGGGCCTCTATTGGAGGATCCTTGTACCCCCAATCGATCCCGAACAGATCTAGAAGCCGCCGGCGTTCTCGAACAGATCTGAAAATCGTTGGCCTCGGCTGAGGACTGTCGTCCTGTAGTTGAGTTCTTTCTCGTCTTGGAGATTGCACCTCCACCTCTGGAGGAGGCGGTGGCGGTGGTGGGTTCTGGCCTTGCATTCCTGCTACTAGTTGGGCCATCGTCGCTGCCGCTTGTTGGATGACCTGCGTTGCTGCTTGGAAGTCCACGGCTTGGATGGAAGCAGCATTCACTGGGAGGGGAGCGCGGCCCTCACCATGGTTGTTGTTGAGTTGGCTACGGAGATCACCTTCTTAGCGATGGTTGTTGTTGATCTGGCTACAAAGATCACCCTCGCGGCGATCTCCCTCGCGGTTGCTATTAAGCTACTCACGAAGATCACCCGAGGGGTGACCATTGTTCACTTGACGAGAACCATGAGAGCTGCTGGATCCGGATTGCGCCATCGACAGTGATGAGATGAGCTGAGTGTTTTGTGTTTTGTGAAGTTTGCCTGTGATCTAATCTCGGCTCTCAATGAAAGCAACAATGACGGTAAATATGTGTTACCGGTATACTCTGAGTATTATTAATCTTAGTGTTGAGTACAGTGTTCAGTACAATGTCTAGTACAATAGTGAGCTCTAGTCTAGAAATGTTGCGTGCCTTCTCTACAAGTGTGAGCGTCCTTTTATATTCCTGAGTGCAACGACTCTCTACTTCACTTTTATTGCGCAGTATTAATGTTGGGGAGTCGTTGAGTGGCTCCTCATCATTAATGTGTAGTAATGCTGGTTTGACCTGTTGGGGAGCCGTTGAGTGGCTCCTCATCAATGCGTAATAATGCTTGTTTGACGTTCGTTCATCTGTCTTCGGGTCCTGCCCATATTTTTGAGTCGGGTACCTAATTACCCTGTCAGGTTCAATGGAACTTATTTTCCATGGGAAGTTGAATTCCTCACTTTTGAGGAAAAAAAAATATGAGGTAGACCTTCGTATTTTATTTTTCATGGTTGTTGGGAACAAAAATTGACATGGAAAGACTATTTTACCCTTAGCTTTTTCCTTCCTCCTTTCGTTTCTTCTCATTCTTCTTCCTCCCTGCTTTTGTTTCTTCATTAATTTTTTTGGGTAAATTTGTTTCTTCATTATTGTTCTTGCAATATGTGGGTTATAATATTTTAATTTATATTATTATAATTACTTCTTTTGAAACAAAATTATTATTACATAAGGACATATATATCTTTATACTCATTATTTCTTACCATTCCACCCCAACCAAACAATTGAATTCATATTCTCAGTAATTTCTTTTCCACTAACCAAATAATATAATTCATTTTCCTGGTAACTACTTTTTCATGGAATTTCACTTTCATTTTCCTTCAAATATTTTTCAGCAAACCAAAACGACTGTTAATGTTGAATTCTAATTTTACCATGTATATAACGAAAGTTTTATTCCTTAAAAATCCATATATTATTTTCCTTGGCCATGTTTGGTAAATGGCTGTTGGCTGATTGGGTTGGCTGTTTGAGTTAGAAGGTATGATTTGTTAATAACATTAGCTGATTTTAAAAAGTTGGCTGATTGGGTTGGCTGTTAGCTAATAGCTGTTTGGTATAATTTTTTTCTCAAAAAGCTAATTGAAAATGCTACTTTGAGTAGCCTTTTGAATTTTAGTATTTTAGAGTTACAAAAAGCTTATTAACCAAACAACTAATAGTGATCAAATAAGCCAAAATTGGCTGATAGGCTGATTATTTATCAAACAGGGCCCTTATGATTTTCTAAGCTCGCGTGCTTCTTTTTTTTTTTTTTTTGGGAAAGAATCCCAAGTTCGAGTCCACAAATTTCATGTCAAAGATTTGTGGGGACAGTTACAGTCTTACAGATGTTTAGCCAATGATACCAGTCCAAAGTCCAACGAGCACAAAGCATGTCCTATTTTACATTTATTCCCAACTTGAGTGGACCAAAACGGGTACCTAACACTACCATTAATTGGCCCAGTACCTGAAAGCTGAAAAACTATAAGCTAGAAGCTAAAAACTGAAGAGATGTTAATCTAAATGATTATGCTTAAAAGTGTTTGGTAAAATTAACTTTTTGATAAGTTGATAAATTTAAAAAACTAAAAAGAACATCTTCATAAATTTAAATAGGCTTGTTTAAATATTAAAATTTAACATTTTGAAATGAAACTATTAGCATAATCATGATCTAGTATCTCATAATGAAGTAAGCAATAATAATAATAATAATAATAATAATAATAATAATATAGGGTAGATAAAAATATTTTTTTTTTTGAAAATAAACGTAGCTATTCCATTAATTCATAACATAAAACGTTTACATCAACGATCAATGAAATGGTAAACCATTCCTTACAGTCAGACATAGAAACAACTTTTCTAACTATGCTATAGAAAACTTGAATCGCAGACTGTTTCATAACTAGGAAGCTATGTTCTTTCAAGAAGCTTAAAGCTTCATCAAAGATCTGGGTCTTCATCATCATTCTTTTTTGCTCGCCCATGATAAGATCAACACTTGCCAAAACCAAACTAAACGATTTATGCTAATGATAATGAAAAGCTCGTGAAAGTAACGAGAGGA
Organism: Ipomoea batatas; assembly: GCA_002525835.2. Taxonomy (NCBI): domain Eukaryota; kingdom Viridiplantae; phylum Streptophyta; class Magnoliopsida; order Solanales; family Convolvulaceae; genus Ipomoea; species Ipomoea batatas. Next base: position 211,622 of record NXFB01000043.1, read on the forward strand.
AAAAGCCCGTGAAAGTAACGAGAGGAAAACACAATAATAGAGAAAATAAAAAGTGGTAAAGCCAAAGTAGGGTTGGGAGTTCAAGACTACCAACACAAACCCCAATACCTACCTACTATTATTTTATTCAAAGGAAAAGAAAACGGAAGAAGAAGATTTGTGGCGGTGGTCGAAGGCGGACGGAGCTGCGACGGTGGTCGGGGCGGAAGAAGAGTGAGAGTAAACGTAGAAGGTGACCAAAACCGCCGGCTCAAAGCTCCATTAGAGCTCCGGCCGGAGGCCGGCGGTGGAAGCCAAAGTTGAGCAGCAGAGAAAAGCTTTTTGTTTTAGAGAGAAAAGGGAGGCAGCATTAGGGTAGATAAAAATATAGGAGAAGAGAAAAGACCAAAAAGATTTTAATTGGGAGGAGTAAATGATGACATTTATTTAAAATAATAAGGATAAATATGAAAAAAAAAAGTTAGGAAATTACTAGTTTATTTTTGAAACGTTTCAAAATAAGCTCTTATTTTAAGTTGCTAGCTTATTTTGGGAGCACTACCAAACAGAGCTTATAACTTTTTAGTAGTTTAAAATAAGATATATGTTCCTAAATAAATTTTGCCAAACAGAGCCATAGCCCTGGACCATAAAAAAAGTATTTTTTTTAATGGAATAAGGTTCAAATTGGCCACTGAACGTAACCTAAAAGTGCAATTAGGCCACTGAACACTCCAAATACATGTAATTTCACCGTTACCTTTCATTTTATCAGGTTGCATGCTTATGTGGATGGTGAATTGACATTTTAAAATAATTTTTAATAATAATAACATTCAAAATAAAAAATAAAAAATTAAATGCCTGCTTCCTTGTTTTTTTTTTAAAAAAAAATTAATTAAAAACAATTGAAAATACAATGCTTGTTTGTTTGTTTGTTTTTATTTAAATTTTTACATTTTTTTATTTATTTTATTTTTATTTTTAAAGTTTAGTATTAAAAAAATATTTTAAAATGTCAACTTAGCATCCATGTAAGCAGCAACCTGATGAAATGGAAGGTCCTGCTATAAGGTAAAATTGCATGCATTTGAAGTGTTGAGTGGTCTAATTGCACTTTTTTTCGTTCATTGGCCTATTTACACTTTGAGGTTACGTTCAATGGCTAATTTGAACCTTATTCATTTTTTAATATACTAAAAGTATATTATTTATGTACAAAAATATATATTATTTGAATACTAAAATTACATTATTTTATATATTATCAAATAATGTACATTCAGTACACAAATATTATATTTTTAATATAATAAAAATGTACTATATATTCATGGTTTATGTGAACCGTGATCCACTTAATAAATTGCCCTTTTTTAAGTTTTAACAATAGCCACGTCCCACAGAGAAATTCCACCAGTAATAAGCAGCCATGTCATCACTGTATGACGTGTATTCCGACCAGCAAACCGCACCGCAATGGCGCAATGTACTGAAGAAGAAAACAAGCACAGATTTTTAACACAGAGAAAAGAAAGGGGGAGAAAAAAAAACCAAAACCCTCATAAATACGGAGCAAAACAAAATTTAGCACCGCTCGGAAGTCGATCTTATGGCGATCTGAAAATTTCTCTCCCTATCCCTGAAATGGCGTCTTGAGAAATCCCTACTCTTCGATCTCTCATCTGAATCAACAATCTACCCACGTCTTCCTCTTTCATGGCTGCTCCGTTCTTTTCGACGCCGTTTCAACCCTTCGTCTATCAGGTATCCTCCCTCCCCCTTCATTTATTTTATGTATCTCGGACGCGTATCTCTGTGACTATATCTAATTAGGTTTGCTCTTAGGATGTGGATTTTGAATTTTATCATATTCTTCCTTTTCTTTTGGTGCTTGGTGATCATGTTTTTGCAATCTTGGAATACTACTTGGCAGCTGTGAAAATGCTAAACCAGCGCTTAGTTGCTTTCATTGTATTGGTTTTTGTTAATTTGGAGAATTTTAAGTAAATTTGAGTTGTCAAATGCTAAATCAGAGGAATTTTAGTTGACCGAACGATTGTTAGTACCTGTTTAGATTATAAATAGCTTTGCATTATGGCAAAAGGTTTAAGGAAGCTGGCTTTCTGATTGTTGATTTGTTGCAAAAGTATTCCCTTGTGCAGTTTTTATAACTGGATTTGGTTTCAGATGTTATTTGATCTTGTCATAGTTTGTTACTTGATATACTTGAAATGATCTTACATGAGTAACTTTTAAATGAAGCTAACTTAAAATTGAATAAGGAACTTAGTAAAAAGTGACTTAAATGAGTTCACGATCTGCTTCTGGTGCAACTTCTTAGTCCTTGATGTCCATTGACGAGTGCATACTTCACTTATCATAAGTTCATTTTATTTCTAGAATACTATGCATCTAAAGGTTTGATCAGTTTAGTATTCAAAGTCAAGCATTATAGGCTTGATAATATTGTGTTATGGAATGTTTGGATACTTCATAATGAAATTTTGAATAGTGCAATCTCTCTCAGTCTAACTACTCATTAATACTAACCCAATTTCAGATATTTTAACAACTTGCTTGCATTTGTTAAAGACCATAACACATCCATTTTCTGCTCTTAACCCAAGATTCCATCATACATTTGCCCAAAGTTCCTACAGAAAACGTACCTAAAGTTCAAAGCTAGATCTGTCTTACATTAATATGTTGGCCATTGTCTTTTGTTTATTCTCTATGGAACATGACTAAAAAAAATAAAGCAGCAGACTTTGGTACATTAACTCTATAATTTCATACTTGACATTTTTGTTTTCTGTATAAGATGAGATGCTTGAGAATTTACAGTTTGTACTATTGTAGAGTCCACAAGATGCTGTTACACCTTTTCAAATTCTCGGTGGTGAAGCTCAGATAGTTCAGGTATTTATTGAGTCTTGTTCTTTTCCCTTGTAGTAGGAAATTCCTATCTATCTGGTCATTGTGATTGATTGTTTCTCCTTTTTCAATTCAAAATTTCAGATTATGTTGAAGCCACAAGAAAAGATTATTGCAAAGCCTGGTTAGTTGGTGATAACATTCATTGTGGAGTAGCTTACATGTATAGAGGAATTTTTTGGAATGTTGGAAATTTAAAACTGTTATATTAAGTGGTATTAAAAATAAATTAACATGTGCAATTCAAATTATGTCACATTCTGAAACTGTGACATTCAAACTAAATTTTCATTTAAGTAAAGTGCTAATCTAATGCAGTATTATGAGATTAAACCACAAAATAATATTCTTACAAATAATGGAGTTCAATAATGTAATTGTAATCACTAGAAATGTGGTTTCCAAATCTTTTTTCCTTTCTGCTCTCTCTCTCTCTCTCTCACACACACACACACACACTATTTTGTACTCCGTAATATGTATGCACATGCTAAGACTTAAGATAAAGGTATTAGCAGTAATAATTGTCTCCAAGATACAATATCATACATGGTAGATATTTTTCTGTGGTCAAGCTTATGGTTATTTAATCTTGAGAATTGCTGCACAGGTAATTTATCTTACTAAAACCATTCTGGAAATCAACCATACACATTATTCTTTCAAACAAGATGGCCATCACTAGCAAATTAAACCAAACCCCTCCCCCTATTACCTCTCCCCTTGAGTAGTGAACTGTCTAACTTGACTTCATTGATATCGGATCAGACATGGACTAAATGATTGCTTCCATAATGTCTATGCTGGAACATAAATGATGAATTCTGTATGCAACTAACCAAAAAAGAAAAATAAAAAGGAGGAAAGAAATGATTCTGTGTGCAAACACAAAATCATTTCATTAATTAACACTTTCTTAAAATAAGCGTGTATGTTTGACATTAATATTTCTCAGAAGAAAGTATTACATTTTAGTGGCTGTGTGTGTTTTTCTAAATGACATTTTAATAGTTCGTTTGGAATTTATTGCTGTGTGCTTTCGATATTCTTGCTAGTGTATCAGACTCATGCTTGAGTAGGGATGGCAATGTGGTGCTGGTTATGCACTGCTTACACCTAACCTACCCTATGTGGGATATTTGTCAGTTGAGATGCAAAATTTAATTTTTCAAGCAGGGTTGTGGAGCAGTGTGGGGTACTGCATAGTCACATAGAAATAAGAAGAAAAAAGATCCATACATTGCAAATAGGTAGCCATCA
>NXFB01000043.1:244575-256822 GCA_002525835.2 Ipomoea batatas
GCAGTATAAGAAAATAAAGTTGCGTCTTTACTATTAACTCTAATTTTATTTTTATTTTTTTTACCTACAAACTTGGTTTGGTGTTTCTTTTTTCTTTTTTTTTTTTTAACAACCAAACCTTGCATTTAACAAAGATAAGAGGCCAAAGCCTTACAAATGCCTTAGGTCCAAAAGTGACCCAAGGCTCACAAATATTAAGTTCAAAGACCAATAGTTATGCCGTGGATCCAGGTCCACCTTGGACCTGGGTCCAAAAATGACGCCATTTTTTTTTTTAACAAATTGGCCTGAAATGTGAAACACAAACTCTACATTCACATACACTATACTCTACATTCGCAATTTGTAACATCTACATTCACACATTACAGGGTTATATGTTTAGTAACTATATTACCACTGTTATGCATTAACACATTTAAAACTCTAGATTCACAAGTCCTATACTCTATATTCACAACTTGAGAACTCCACATTCACACATTACAGGGCTACAAGTTGCTAGAACTTCTTAACTCTATTACAGATTCACACATGCATAACTCTACATTCACGATTTCTATATTCCATATTCACAATTTGAAACCTCTACATTCACACATTTCTGGGCAACTCTACATTCACACAATCATAAGTCTATATTCACGATTTCTATACTCTACATTCACACTTTGAAATCTATACATTCACACATTTTTTGGCAACTCTAATTCAGCAATGTGTTTACTAGAAAAAAAAAACAAAACAAAACGACGTAGTTTTGGACCCAGGTCCACCTTGCACCTTACACAAGGTGGACTTGGGTCCACAACATAATTTGCGTTCAAAGACCTTACAAGTTTGAGCCCAATAGTGACTCAAAACAAAAGAGGCAGCAAGCCTGGGCAAATTATACTGTGCACCACGTTGCACATAGCAATGTGCACCACGTACCTAAATAACGTCGTTTTGAACATTGTAAACTAATCGTCCGTTTTTTTGGAAATCATGTTTCCCGTTTCGGCCGGTCTCTGTATTTATGTTAATATTCTGTGTATTTCAGGCAATCATTCTGTGTATTCTAGGCAACCGTTCTGTGTATTACAGACAACCGTTATGTGTATTCATGTTAGTAACACAATGTTGTGATTCCATGTTAGTAACACATGTTGTGATGTGTTTGTGCATTCGAATGTTTAGGAGGATGAGTTCTGTGTATTTTGTGTAAATATTATGTGTATTCATGTTATTAACACAAGTTATGATGTGTTTGTGCATTCGAATGTTAGGAGGATGAGTTCTGTGTATTATGGGCATCAATATTCTGTGTATTATGGGCAAACATTATGTGTATTCTAGGCAAACCTTCTGTGTATTCTATATAATGATTATGTGTATTATAGATAATGAATTTTCTGGAGTCATTCGCGTCCACTAACATCTGTGTATTTTGTGTCAATATTCTGTGTATTCTGGGCAAACATTCTGTGTATTCTAGACAAACGTTCTGTATATTATAGATAATGATTAATGATTATGTGTATTATAGATAATGAATTCTCTGAGTCATTCGCGTCCGCATCTACTAACACCAAAACAACGTCGTTTTACGTACGTGGTGCACATTGCTATGTGCACCGTGGTGCAGGGTATAACGATTGCAAAACTCAAGGGCTAGTCTAGCCTATCCAAATAAATGGGACAAGGCCCTAAGTAGCTAACCAAATAAAAGGCAAAGCCTTAGTCCAATTAAATCCAATTCAAGCCATCAAGCCCATTCAGCCAATCCAAGCCTCCACAAGAATTCATCATATTCATCTTATTGTTTTGGTACCAGACGGCCCAACTAAGACAGCCCATACTCCTCCTTTATGATCAACAAATGCTAGCCCAAAATTAGGCCCATTCAGATTATTAAACCCATTTTCGCACTCCGAATAATTCACAGTCCAGATCATTGGCAAACCATGGTCCACAAAGTTGTGTGGACCAAAAATAAAGAGTACATTGTTTTTATATTGAAGGTACATTATTTTTGTACTGAAAGTATATTATTTGATATTTTTTTTTGTACTGAAGGTACATTATTTGACAGTATATATCAAATAATGTACCTTCAATACAAAAATAATGTACCCTAAAATAATGTACCTACAGTATAAAAATAATGTATCTTCAGTACAAAAATAATGTACTTTTTATTTTTGGTTCACACAACTGTGTGGACCATGATCCATGCAATAATGATTGCAGATCATTATACCAAGCTCAATCACAATATGACAATTCCTAAACTCAAGCCCATTTCCATTAATTGATTCGGCCCAGGCCAAATCAAAATTAAATTTACCCCAGGCCAATCAAATAATTCAATTTACTCTTCTTTAAAATCCAATAGCTCATCAGAATTAATTCCCAGACTCCGCAATTCTAATTCCTCATTGATCTCATTCTTCATATTTCCTTCAATATTCACAATTTCATCCAATGACCACTACAGTAGCCAAATTCTCCCTTGTTTATATTATCAACTCAGCCCAGGAATTTTATCAAACCTCCCCGATTCAAACAGCAGCAGCAAGCAATCCTACTGCCATTCTTTCCCTCATCAACTCAAATAATGTAGTCATTCTAATCACATTTTGTAAAAACTCATTCAATATAAGCCTGCATCACCCTTCCTTAATGCAGCATCAATCCAGTAACTATTTTCCATGAACCTAAACAGAATCAACAATGCATCCCTCAATATATTCAATTCCCAGTAGTACTGTAATAGCAGCAACATGAACTGTACTGCCACTCAATGTGTTCATAATCATACTGCATCAGTAGGAAGTGAGCCACTTTCAATCTTACCAACTCCAGAATTAAAATTCAAATGCTTCTCAAACTAAATCCAACCCAGAAGCCCCTATTTATTATTTCCAGCGGAAATTCATCATTCCATCTTCTACTTCATATGCAAATCAAATCAGCACTGAGCCCAAATTTCATACTTTGCAGCAACAAAATAGCAGCACAAGCATTCTCAAATTAATTCAACCATAGCAGATCACCATCACAGCAACACCTTCCTTTCATTCCCATTTTCAGCAGCAAACTAAAACTGTATTTCATTTCCAGAGTTGAAATTCATTCCAAATTCAATGCAACAACTATCACACACCAACACTCAATTTCATTGCAGCAGTCACATGAGCATTCATCAATCTCTCAAAGGTTCTTTTGCATTTAGATTATCCATTGCTTCTCAAAATACTCATCAATTCTAGAAATTCATTCCCACACCAGATTATCATCAATTATTTCAAAACATTCAGTTAAACTTCTAACAGTAGCAATATCAAGAGCATACCTTATTCATACAATCCCCTGCTCAAGAAGCAGCCATGTTGCAGTAATACCATAACATCGCTGCCTCACCCTTTCCAGTTACAAGTTCCATTCTTCAGCCCATATGCAGATTCGTCCACCTATGAGCTCTTGATTTGCTTTCAAGATTCTACCAAGCAAATTATTTTCAGCCCCCCAAGCAGGGCTTTGCTTAACAATTTCCAAGAATATTGCAGCACCTCTCACAGCCCTAGCCTTCCCTTCCTCAAGATAGGCCTTCTTTTCTTTGTCAAACACAGTCCACAAATAGTCATTCACAGCGCCTTCAAAGCCTCTTTCACCTTTCTCTCAAACTCTTTATCCTTTTCCATAAATTCTTTCACAATTCCTACCCAATCCATTTCAGTTTTAATCACCCTCCCCTTCCTCTTACTTGATGCATTTGAGCTTCCTTCACTTTCACCATCGGCATTCTTTTTTGTAGCTGGAGAGTCCCTATCATCCCAACCTAATTCTTTTTTCAACCTACTACTAATCTCCTTACCTTCCCTCACTAGTTTTAATACAAAGATCTCATTTGCCTTCTTAACCAACTCATCAGTACACTCATTAGATTAATCCATGCTTGCACTGGCTTGGCTCAATTAGGGGCAAACTGCGGGTCATATTAATTTTTCTATACGAGATGGGTTTTTGAACTACCATCCTCTCTTAGGCCCTCCCCAATAGTTGAAATTTGCACAAAGTTTTAGGAGTAAAATCTAATTGATTAGCTTTTAACAAATGGGAGGGAGTGAAATTATGGGGTATTTTTCTCCTGCAAATTGGAAAATTTTGGCAGCAATTAGTGGTGTATTTACTTGTTTTTTTTTTCAATTTTTTTTTTGTTTTATTTTACTTTACTTTTTCCTTTTATTTTTTTTCCTTCACCTATTTTCTCTTTCCTAATCACACTTATAAAATCTTCTTAAAAACTACACCAAACTCTTAACTATTGGAGAAGACCTTATATGGCCTGTTTGGTTGGATGTAGTTTGGGGGCATTGAATTGCAATTCAGTAAATTTTCAAACTACAGTGTTTGGTTGGAGGGAATTGCAATTCCCTCCAAATGATGAATTGCAATTCATGGGGTACTCCCCATGAATTGCAATTCGGTGAAGAGGAGGGGTAATTTGTTGGTGTAAAGACAATTTTGCCCCCCTCCCATACCCTTTGTCCTTTTAAAAAAAAATTTGAAATAATAATAATAATAATAATTATTATTATTATTATTATTATTATTCTGAAAGAATTATTATTATTATTTTGAATGAATTATTATTATTATTATACTTATTATTATTATTATTATTTTAAAGAATTATTATTATTATTATTATTATTATTATTATTATTATTATTACTACTACTACTACTATTATTACTACTACTATTATTATTACAACATCTAACACAACATAAGGGCATTTTAGTCATTTTGTCACTTTTTACCTTTCAATTCTCTGTACTCCTATTTTTGCATACCAAACACTGTAATTTCAATTCCTACTTTATTCATTGAATTGCAATTCTACCGAATTACAATTCTTTTTCACCATAATTTTCTTCTCCCAACCAAACGCCTTGTAAAGAAGAAAAATACACAACCACTCATTCCAACTAAACTTGTTATATTGTATGTCAAAGTTAGCACAGTGATACTAATACTGTCTCACCACTATTAGGACTCTTGTAATCCTAGTTATAGTGCAATACTTCCTGTGTGTATATAACTACCGAATGCACAAAGAAAACCATGAAACAGACACTAATAGATGGGAAAAGCAAATGTATATATATAAGCAAGTATCAGTATATATGGTGCACTACGAATAAGTCCTGTTTAACCCATACGAGTGGAGTATTCATATCAAAGAGAAATTTTGCTCTCACCTGAAATTGGGTTAGCAGAAAATGGAGAGCACAAGCTGGGAAGGATGAAAGCTTTTTCCAGAGCAATACACAATTTGGAAGACTGCAGAGTACAAATTTCGGCCAAGTCAACGTTGGCCATCTTAAGTCTCCTTAATGTATAATAAACAATCATTGATTGAATAGTGGATAAGACTTGTACTTACATTTACTCTATTTTACCTTTTTAGGTTATATATATGCATTTCTAAAATAACTAAGATTTCACCCGTATAAAATTAAATAGCTTTATTATTGATGAAGTTTTAAAAAAATAAAATGAGAATAAAATATTAATGCTCAAAATTCATTGCTATATTTTTTCTCTTAGATGCAATATTGAATTTTTTGTTTATATTGATCGTAACAAAATTTTATCAAAAAATATTTGAGAAAGTATCATTTTTAGTCCCTCGACTATAATACATGTACCAATTTTGATCCTTAACTATTAAAATTTTCAAATTAGGTGCATGACTATTCAATTTGTATCACATTTGATCCTTGACTATTAACAATTTCAAATTAGGTGCATGACCATAGGGTTTAGGATTTTCCGGCGAATTTGGCCCTAATCCTATAGTCAGTGGACCAAAATAGCCTAAATTGACAAAAATTGAATAGTCATAGTATGCAATTAACACTTTTGAAAGTCGTGAACTGCAATTAAGAGGACCCTTATAGTCAGTGGACCAAAATAGCAATTTGCTCTTGAAATTATTTAAATTCAAAAATTTCAAATCTCGTGTGATATTTAATAACACAATATTTAAAATATTTTGAGAAAATATCATTTTTAGTCCCTTAACTATAATACATGTATCAATTTTAGTTCTTGACTATTAAATTTTCAAATTAGGTGCATGACTATTCAATTTGTATCACATTTGGTCCTTGACTATTAACATTTTCAAATTTGTATCACATTTGGTCATGTCGTTAAAATTTTTGACCAAATTTCCTGCCAAGACAACAGTGACCAGCTAGTTTATTTAATTTTTATTTTAAAAATTATTTTAATAATTTTTAAATTAAAATTTTTTTAAAAAAATATTTAAAATAACAATTAAATAAATTAGCATGTCACGGTGACTTGTCCAGAAAATTTGACGGCAGGATCAAATGTGATACATATTGAATAGTCATGCACCCAATTTGAAAATGTTAATAGTCAAGGACCAAATGTGATACAAATTGAATAGTCATGCACCTAATTTGAAAATTTTAATAGTCAAGAACTAAAATTGATACATGTATTATAGTCAAGGGACTAAATTTGATATTTTCTCAAAATATTTTAAATATTGTGCTATTAAATATCACACGAGATTTGAAATTTTTGAATTTAAATAATTTAAAGAGCAAATTGCTATTTTGGTCCACTGACTATAGGGGTCCTCTTAATTGCAGTCCACGACTTTCAAAAATGTTAATTGTATACCATGACTATTCAATTTTTGTCAATTTTGACCACTCCGGCCAAATTAGCCGGAAAATCCTAAACCCTAAAATAATGAGGGTTATTGTAGTAATTTCACATGTATGTTCTTCTTCTCCGGCGAATCTCATCCTCTCCAGCGGATCATCTGCCACTTCTTGTAAACTAGGGACCTCCTCAAATGTTCCTCATACTACACCTTCGACCCAAACCCAACACCTGCACATCCCTCAGCACATCGACGTGCCGACGAGCGTGGTGTGGCCGTTCGTCTGCTGCTTTGACAACCACCGGCTGAAATTAGCATATTCGATTTGTATTGGCCGTTCGTCTGCTGCTTCGACAACCACCGGCGAGCATGGTGTGGCCGTTCATTTACTCTTTTTGATCAATAAAAATTGTCATTTAGATCTGTATTCAAATCTCCGCCCAAATACAAGTGGTGTTCTGTGTTCCTGGACTCCAAGACCGGGATTCAGCGAGAGAGAAACCGGCATCGTGAAGCCAATCGAGGAACTGGAAAACCTGGGGGCTGAGGTCTCCGATGCCGTAGGGGACATCAAACGACGTCGGATGGAGGAGCAAAATGACTTTCTCAAAAAGCTAATCGATTTTTTTTTTTTTTGAATTTTAGCATTTTGAAGCAATAAGTTGTTAGAAAAAAACTAATTAATCAAACACTTATATTGATTGTTTAACCAAGTCAAAGTGTGAAACAACTAATAGTGATCAAATAAATCAAAATTGGTTGATAAGCTAATTATGTAACCAAACAGCCAGTATTAGGCTATTAGTATCACTATGAATGCCATAGCATTGCTAACTTGGACATACAAGTGTTGAAACCAAAGTGGGAGGAACTATATATTAACGAACAAAATTTAGTGCTCGGTTAATAAACGAACAGAGTCTGAACAGTGGTAAGCTCGTTTGCTAAAAGATCGTGAACAAGCTCGTTTGTGTTTGTTTAGTAATGTTCGTGAAAAAACTCGTTTATATTCATTTAGTAATGTTCGAGAAGAAGCTCGTTAAGTGTTCTTTTAATAATGCTACCGAACATGTCCACAAACAATATAATTGTGTTGTTTGTTTGGTTATTGTTCATGAACGTAGATTATGTTTTGTTCACGGACAAATTGTGTTCATGAACATGTATAGGTGTTTGGTAATTAAGTGTTCACGAACATCTTCATGAACGTACACGAACATGTTCGTGAACGTGTTCGCTAACGTTAACAAACATGTCCGTGAACGTGTTCGTTATTGTTAACGAACACGTTCGCGAACATTAACAAACACTAATGAACGTTTAACAAACGAACAGAAACATGATTTTCAAAAATCTTAACAAACGAACATAAACACGAACTTTCCAAAATCCTTAACAAACGAACACAAACAACCTCCGTTGGTTTATGTTCGGTTCGATAACGGCCCTACCTATTTTTAAGTTAACCAGCGTAGACCAAAGCCATAAACATGAAGAACAACATATTGCTTTCTCGAGCTAGTCCACGTAGGTCTCCGTGTCGTTAGGGAGCACTGGCATGTCGAACGTTACCGTTTTGGGAATCCTGGTGGTGGTGCGGCGGAGCACGGTTCTGCAATAAGAAGAGTAGAACTGCGCCTGACAGCACAGGGCAGCAACAGGTCCGATGGAGCTGAACCGGGTAAGCATTTGACCCGTATCCGGACTTGATCCCATGGAGTAGCTCCTCCGAGAGGTCTAGCGGGCAGGCGGTGTCGGAGGACTGCATGCGGTGATGGGTTGGGTAAGAATGTCTGGTTTTGAACTGTATCTGAGTCTGGTAAACCCGAAATGGCCATCAAAGCGAGTATGGTGGTGACAAAAAGGAAAGTGAAGAAGGGAAAGAAAACGTGCTTGAAGAACATGGTTTTGGTAATGATAGAAGTGGGGTTTGAGGAAAGGATTGGAAGAGATGGAAATGAGAATGAGTGTTGGGTTTAGTGAGAATGTATTATATAGAGCAAAGAAGATCCAATAGATGACAGAAACAGTAGATGATTGTGTTTGGCAGGAAGTGATGGTGAAAGGGTGATGAGGGCTTAGTGAGAGTGTACCTAGCTAGCTAGTTCCAGTTTCAGGGCTTAATCTTACTTGTCTAGAATAACGTTGTGCTTATTTGTTCTTGTAATTCACTTCCATGTATACAACTATACACTACAAGAATGAAGACATTTAGTGACAAATTTTTTGTGACACTTTTTAATTTAGTCACAAATAATACACTTTTTGTGACCAAAAAAATAATTCAACACTATTATGTGGGATAATTGTGACAACCTTTTTTTAGTCACTGATAGTATAGTAATTGTGACAAGTAAGTATTTGTTACCAGTAAGTTGTCACTATTACTAAAATAATAGTGTCGTAACATACGTTGTCACTATTTGTTGTCACTAAATGTATGTGTATTTTGGCGGCATTATAATTATGGCGGGAACGAATGTAGTTGTGACAAAATATAATGTGGACACAAATTTTAATACTTTTTGTGACAAATAGTTATTGGTCACTCTTGTTTATAATATTTGTGACAACATATTTTATCAATAAAAATACAATTGGTTAGTACCATTATAAATGATAAACAATTGTGAGAAAATACTATTGTCACTAATATTGGTCCTGTTTGTTAAATGGTTGTTGGCTGATTGGGTTGGCTGTTTGGGTTAGAAGGTATTATTTGTTAATAACATTAGCTAATTGTAAAAAGTTGGCTGATTGGGTTGGCTGTTAGCTGATAGCTGTTTGGTATAATTTTTTTTCTCAAAAAGCTAATTGAAAATGCTACTTTGAGTAGCCTTTTAAATTTTAGTATTTTAGAGTTACAAAAAACTTATTAACCAAACAACTAGTAGTGATCAAATAAGCCAAAATTGGCTGATAGGCTGATTATTTACCAAACAAGGCCATTGTCATTTTTTGTGATGAAATTGTTACAAATATTTGTGACGTTCTATAATTCCATAATACAAATTACTAAATTGTGGCAATAATTGTGTTTATTTCAAGTTGTGTCACTAATTTATGATAATTGTGGCGAGTAATTAGTTGTTACTAAGAATGTCATTCCTATGGATTGCTTGTTATTCTATTAATATGATGTCTTTATTTCTAAACTTGATTAAGAATTTATTAAATGAATTGGATGGCTACCCTAAAAGGGGAGCTCAACACCCCCTTATGCTGCACATCCAATTCAAATTGGATGTGCAGTAAAATAATGAAGTCTGAGGCTTCTAAGCATGATTTTTTTTTTAAAAATTAAAAATTAAAAATATTAAAGAGGTTTTGGGTATTTGCTTAAAATAAAATATTAAAAAGAAACGATGTTAAATACAATATTTGTTACTGTGTTTATTGTCACAATAAATTAATTATTTGTAATATTTTTTTGTCATTGATAATCATTTTTTGCGTAAAAAATAATTCTCACAAATAAGTATAATTGTTGTGACTAAAATATTGTCACAATAAAATAATTAATCGAAACAATTTTAGTTGTCACTAAATTAATTTTTTGTAATAACATATTAGGTCACAAATTGTACATTTATTGTGACCACTATTGGTATCACTCAAAAACTATTAGTGTACATAAACATTGTCACAAAATCTTGAGTAATTGTGACAACTTTTCAAAAGTCGTCACTACTACAATAGTGACGGAGGATATAGTGACGACAGGTGACGACTTCAAAAATTGGTCACTAATTTCAATAGTGACCAAAATCGATAGTTTTGGTGACAACTTCTATTGTCACTAAATCTGAAATTTCTTCTAGTGTTACTATTTATTGATCAAATCAACTCTTTCTTCTTTGTTTATTTTCTTTAGTATTTTTTACTTAGTTTTAAATTTGAATTTTTGTGTTTAATAGGATTTTTAGTGTAGTTTCTAAATATATAAATTTTGTATATTAATACTAAATCTAATATTACGAAAATTTGGATTAAAAATAACTTCAGTCAAAATTCATTAACCGATCCAGACACATAAAATGGGACGGATGGAGTATTATATAAGAGTGGAAGTATTTTAGAAATTTTGATTACCTAAAAATGTGAATTGAGAGTAAATGTACTTAATTAGGCTTACATCAACCCAACAAGTGGTCAACTTGCTAGGTGAGGTGGCCAAATAAAAAATATATATATTTTGCTAAGTTTTTCACATAGGATAGCAACTTGCTAATGACAACATTTGCTGCAAAATGGCAGCAAGGCGGTTGTGTAGTATTTTTTAAAAAATATAGTTTTGAGTTAATGTTTTAAATTAATGTGATATTTGGGCTCACTTCTGAAAGTTAATTAATGTGAATAGTAAATGAATTATAAATTTGATAATGTCTTTTAAAAATGAGAGAGTATTGTAAGGAGAAGGATGGCATTACAAGTCTTCACCACTAGTCAAACATCATTCAATCGATTGTTTATAACATTGAGAAGACTTAAGACGGGCAACGTTGACTTAGCCGAAATTTCTGCTTTGCAGTCATCCAAATTGTGTATTACTCTCCACAAAGCTTTCATCCCTCCCAATTGATTCTCTCCATTTTCTGCTAACCCAATCTCAGGTAAGAGCAAAATTTCTCTCTCTGATATGAATACTCCACGACCCTTATGAGTTAAACTGCACTTATTCTTAGTGTACCATACTGATACTTGCATTTCCCTACCTATTAGTGTCTTATTTCATGGTTTTCTTTATGCATTCTGTAGTTTGATAGTTGAACAATTATGCGTGAAGGGGTGAGGCAGGGAGCGTTGGGTAAATAGCTATTAACTGATTGAGTTAGTGGATTTGACTAGTTGATAGCATTAACTGATTGTAGAGAAGTGTTTAGTAATTAGTTAATTATCTTTTAGCTGTTAGTTACGTTGATAGCTAATTACATACAAAATAACTTTCTCAAACAACTTATCGAATTTTGAGTAGCTTTTTTTAATTTTAGCATTTTGGAGTAATAAGTTGTTATAAAGAAGCTAATTAATCGAACACTCATAATAATTGTTTAACCAAGTCAAAGTGTGGAACAACTAATAGTAATCAAATAAGTTAAAATTGGCTAATAAGTTAATTATGTTACCAAACAGCCAACATTAGACTATTAGGCCTTGTTTTGTAAATGGCGGTTAGCTGATTGAGTTGGAAGGTATGATTAGTTGATAACATTAACTGATTGTAGAAATGTGTTTGGTAAATTAGCTAATAGTTGATAGCTGTTTGATATAAATTCTTTTCTTAAAAAACTAATTGAAAAAGACGCTTTGAGTAGCCTTTTGAATTTTAGTATTTTGGAGTTACAAAAAACTTATTAGCCAAACAAACACTTATATTGATTTTTTAACAAGTCAAACAACTAATAGTGGTTAAATAAGTCAAAATTGATTGATAGGTTAATTATTTACCGAATATAACCTTAGTATCACTGTGAATGCCATAGCATTGCTAACTTGGACATACAAGTGTTGAAACCAAAGTGGGAGGAACTATACATGGAAGTGAATTACAAG
>NXFB01000043.1:279990-301791 GCA_002525835.2 Ipomoea batatas
TTTATGTGTTAGAATAATATATTTTAGGTGTTTTTAGACCGTGGTACACGCAATAGTGATTGAACAAAAGTAATTCAAAGTTTCAAACCAAAACCAAAAATATGTATTTTCCTCTCGAACCCACCTAAAACTAAAATAAATAAATCAAAGATAAACCCATAATCTGAATCGTCAAATCAAATCATAAACAAATTTGATTGAACAAACGTTTAATGTATTATATATAAAATTTCATTTTTTTTATGGATTAGAAATTCTGAAATTTTAGTGAATTATATGAAAACACGATAATAAAACTATACCAACTTTTAGTACATAACCACAAATAAAAAAAATTATATTACAAATAAAATTTTTAATAATTTTCTTTTCATATCAATTATATTTGAATTGATTTTTTTAATTTAAATTTCGCCTTAAAATCAAATCAAAATATTTGGTAAAAATTTCTATTTAAAATAGGGAAAATTGTACTTTTCATTCCTAAGTTATAGGGTAATTGTAGAATTCGTCTCTAAGTGTTGGTCATACTCACCTTTTTATCCCTAAGTTTGATGTTGCACTTTTCGTCCCTATACTAATAAAACACTTAGGGGTGAAATTTACAATTTTAGTATAACTCCGGGACGAAAAGTGAGCACGAAAGGTCGAAAAGTGCAACGCTAATAATAACTTAGAGACGAATTCTACAATTATTCGGTTTGATTTCGGTTTAGCAATTAAACAATTCTAACTTCAAATGCCTCACCCCATTCACGACTACCTAATACTAAAAATATATACATTGGCATTCCATGCTCATAATAAATGGAGTGAGTGTACGGTGAAACCATCCCAATGATCATTTTTCGTGAGGCTAGTCGGGTTTAGATAGAAATGTAATACTTATTGAAGTGAAATGAAAATTTTTATCTTCGAATTTAAGGTATTTTAGTCAAACACTTTGAATCAGTGTCTTTTTGTTTTATTTATAGACCAATAAATGTGTTAGTCCACACTCTTGCTAGGACTGCAGGTACACAGTTTGGTTGTTCAGTTTAGAACGTTTTTGTTCCCACTTGTATCCAACATCTTTTCTCGCTTACTTAATGCATGAGTTGGTTTTATTTCAAAAAAAAAAAGGTATTATTAAAATCATAGTGATCAAATTCATGACTTTACATACTATTAAGAATTTATGAAATACACACTACGAAAAATCAGGAAACTAAACACCTAAACCACAACTAAGGGTAGAACAGCCATTTTCCCTTTCCAAATTACAAATTTCTCAGAACACATCTAATTTTCAATTTGTCATAAGACTAATGGCAGTTATCTAATAATTCTCTAGAACTTGTCCAATTTTGGATAATTTTTCTCATTATTGGCCCCAACATTCCTAATTAGGCCAAGCATTTAACGCCACATTATTGCAATACATTATTTATGATATATTCTTGTCAACCTTCAACTACTCTTACAGTGATAGAGCATATACATTGCTCATGCTAGAAATTAAATAACCAAATCTACCCTTGAACTCTGAAATTATAAATTAATGACGAAAATTACTCTTAACAATATTAACACACACACACACTATATATAGAGAGAGAGAATTATGATTAAATGAGAACTAACTCTCATGTAATAGTGGTTTCAAAAAAAAAAAAAAAAAACTCATGTAATAGAGAGAGAAAATTATGATTAAATGAGAACTAACTCTCATGTAAGAACTGTGGACTAATTTTGTGCATTCAAAGTTCAACTATTTATGAAAATGTTACCGCGATTTTTTTTTTTTAAATGGTGCTTCTGACCGTTGGATCTGGATGGCTGGAATTGATTCTCAGTTTTTTCCTAGGCAGTTGGTTCACACTTAAATATATATATATATATATATATATAGAAGTCTATTCAGGTGAAGACTAATAGTATAGCACGTCAACTATATACATGAAGAAAGAGAGCACGTCAACAAGAAAATCCAAAGTTAGCATAAATTTCTTCCCTAGAATCATACATCACGGTAATATAAAATATTTTTTTTTGACTCAAATTGCCCTTCTAAAAGTTTTTGAAATTTAAAAATAAAAATAAAAAGAGTTAATTCCATTTTTGGTCCTAGATTTATAGGTGATAATCCACTTTTAGTTTTTTTTTTTTATTAGAACATCCTCATTTGATCTTAGTATTATTGTGCCACGACCAATTTTAGTCCTCCAGCTACAAAATCGTTGAAATATCGTTAAATACAAAGACATTTCAATATTTTTTATACAAAGTATGTTGAACCGCTATATTTTTTATGTTTATTTTTTGAAAACATTCATAATTGAATACCGTAATGTCATTGTATTTTTTTTGAAAAACAATGTCATTGTATTTAATGATATTTAAACTGATTTGTTGATAAAGGACCAAAAATGGTCATGTCACAATACTAGGATTAAAAGTGAATGTTCTAATAAAAAAAGGAATAAAAGTGAATTGTCACCTAGGACCAAAAATGAAATTAACTCAAAATAAAAATTATGAAATCACAATCACACACATCTCTTAAATGGAGAGTCTAAATTTGTCCATAATTTTTACGTGAGAGAATATTGTCATATGAACGCAAATCTATACATACCATACAAAATATATAAATGTAAAATAAATGTAAAATGCACGCCTTGTCTACCAATTTTTAACTTTTAGTTTTTATAAAATTAAACAGAAACTCGTTTTCCAAAGTTAAGACATTCCAAGATAATATTTGATAATAATAGTATTTGCTGAGGGGTCATTTTTGGATCATAAAATAATTCATAAAGCAAATGTATTATCAACTCTAGCATCTGCAGCTTTCATCCCTGCATGCCATTACCATCCAATTATTTGAAGACAAAAGTTGATTTAATTTGGGGTGGGGTGGAGAGGGGAAGAATGTTGGTTTGTTTTTCTAATATCAAAGAGATAGATACATATATAATATCTCTATATATTTGTATAGGAGGAATGTTAGCCCAAATTTTTAAATTTTTTTAAAAATTGATCATGTATAATAGTACAAATATATTGTGGTTTCAATCAAAGAATCATGACCTCCTAAGATTATTCCCACTGCTAATGCTTGTCCTTTTCCCCCCTTTCTTTTCCCCTTCCTTCCAAACACAACCTTCCAAATCTACAATAACAAGAAAAATAGTCCCCCATCTAGTGAGGAGAAATTGTTGCAGTTAATTTTTACATATATAAATAACAATTCATATCTGAACTTTTAACATCCGTTTACAATAAAAGTTGAGTAAAGATTATTACATGTACTCAAATATAGAAACCACTAAGGTGACTATAATTTAGTGAGGGGATTAGTCAGTGTTGACGGTGGAAACCTTGGGCTACAACCACAAATATAGAAGAAATGATTTCCACTAGGCTAAATTGAATAAGATGGTTAATTTTGCTCAAAATACTTTACATTTAATTCATTTTTTTTTAATTATATTGAAGTTTGTAATATGAAGCCTTGTATTGGATAATGGTCCTCCGACTTTAAGAATAGTTTCAAGTTCAATCCTCGACTATTAAAGTGGTCAAATTTAGTCATTGACTATTGATAGACAATTTTAATCATCGGTGAGATTTTTTGCCTAACAAATGTTAAATGGAGGGGTATTCTTGTCAAATCTGGCCACCGTAAGCCATCATTGGTGGTTTCGGATTGAAAGGTAGAGTATGTTGGCACTAAATCTAATCATGTTTGGTAACATAATTAATTAGATTATCAGTTAATTTTGATTTGTTTGACCACTATCAGTTGTTTGATTTGGTTAAACAATTAATATGAGTGTTTGATTAATTATCTTTTTGTAACAACTTATTGCTCTAAAATGCTAAAATTCAAATTTTTGGATTAGCTTTTTGATAAAGTCATTTTGCATGTAATTAGCTATAACTAATTTACCAAACATCTTTCTACAATCAGTTAATGATATCAACTAATCAAACACACTAACTCAATCAGCTAATAGTTATTTATGAAACATACCTGAATCACTTTAATAGTTGAGAAGAATTTAAAACTAAGTTGGAGAATTTAATTTATTTTTTTTTTAATTTAACTCTAGCGAGCTAAAAAATATAGAAGAAATTAATAGTTGAAAAGGTAAAAGGTTTGATATATATGCACCAAAGAGGCTCCATCTTCCCCAAAGTTAAAAGGGAGGCTTTGGGGACAAAGTGACAGAGAGTCACCCAACCTATTATTCCACCAAACACACAATTCCATGTGCTACTCTTTAACCTATTTTTGGAGTTTTCCTCACACCATTTTTCTCTTTACCTCCACTTTGGCCTCCTCAGCTCTCCCAAACCCCTCAAATATCCTCAAACAAAGTACTTCTTAGATTGGGTTCCCAACTCCTTTCCTCTTGGACTTTCTACCTTTGTGGCCGATTCTCCTTATTTTCTTCTTTTGCATCACTGCATGTCTAGTTATGTACATGCATGGAGGTGTGAAATGACTGAAATGCCCCCGCCCACGTCCCGTATAAATACCCTTGCATGCCTTCCACTCCCATGACCAATCATCTCATCTCCCCCCAACACAAACCCTACCAATTTTTTTATTAGAAGGGAAAAAAGGAAATTAAAAGATCCAATTATTATTGTTGCTTCAAAACATTCTCTCTCTCTCATCACATACAAATGGGAATGGGAAGACCAAGTGGTGATCATCACCATATAGCTCTTCATCATCATCATCACTCCTCGATTGCCTTGCTTCAAGAAAGATTTAGGCAGTTGCAAAGGGTAAAGGAGATGAGGCAAGAAAGAGAGCTCTTGAAAACACTGTCCTCGTCCTCGTCGTTGTCATCATCACCATCACCGTCATCATCACCATCGTACCCTCATCACCATCGCGATCAAATGCATTGCGAGCCGCCGCCCAAACATAAAGCGCTTTTCCACACTGATCTATTCTTTCCTCCGGGCGCTACCACCAAGCCATCTTCTCAACTTTCCCTCTCCCTCTGGCCGCCGGCAAGCTCCCCGGAAAGCTGTTCCCGGCCAGGAGCGCCGCAGTCTTCCGCCGGCAAGAGGCGGATCAACGACATGAACTTGGCGCATAATAATAATAGTAGCACTCTTCCTATGGTCGTGATCAAACATGACCATGATCCTTATCCTGATGTTGATACTTCTCTTCACCTCTAGCCAAATTAATCGAATTCTATAACATAAATCTTATATATATCTTTATCCACTTTAATAAAGTACTCATTGCATCTCTTTCTCTCTCTATATACATATGATCTATATTTTTTTTTTCTTTGATGATGCCTACTTCTATGCTTACGTCCACAAATAGAAAGTATTAAATTTCATTTTATTTTGTAACATTATATTTTTAAAGTCCTTATATATATGCCAAGCACCTTGTGCTCGATCAAATGGCATGTAGTGATTCTTCCCTATGGATGAGACTTTTTGTGCTTCAACAGGTATACATGAGCAAGATACTACAATGTAATAGAGTCAGT
The DNA here is from genome assembly GCA_002525835.2 of Ipomoea batatas. Lineage (NCBI taxonomy): Eukaryota > Viridiplantae > Streptophyta > Magnoliopsida > Solanales > Convolvulaceae > Ipomoea > Ipomoea batatas. The sequence continues at coordinate 285,504 of NXFB01000043.1, forward strand.
AATACTCAAAAAAAGTCATATATATATAAATATATGTTAATGTTCCACTGAGAGATACTCATTATATTTTCAGTGGTGGCATTATCTTATTATATTTGATTATTAGGTTAATTTTTTAAAAGCTTATGATGAGATCAGTTAATTTATAAACACTGAATAAATAAAAAGAATTGTATTGTATACAATAATTAGAGAATTTAAAAGAGAAAATAGCATTATTCTATATTCTCAAGCTTAACAATTAATCTATCCTTTTTATATGTTTTAGGAAAACAAGAACATAAACAAGATAGATTAATTTGAAAAAAGAAAAAAAAAAAAGGAATGAATGGAAAATTTAAAAAAAAAAAAAAAAATCTGAGGTGGCAATTAAGTTCTTTTGTGTGCTGTCGGTAGGTTTGCAAGCTAGAGACACCACAGGAGATGTATTTGTTGGAGCTTAACATGGAAAAGAAAAAGAAAAGTAATGGTGTCAATTAGAAATTTCACAGGATTTAAGGAGCAATATTCAAATATTTATTTTGTCGTTACTCAGCAGTTGTAGTCCGCGCCGCGCGAAGTGAAGAATAAGTTTTAATGCTTGCGGGTTTAGCTCACTTGTTTGGTAGATTGTATTTGAAAAAAGATATTTAGGTTTGAACTTCGGCAATTATATAGTCTAGGGATTATATTTAAAGTGGACAGGTTTTTTGTGCGCACTGACTTTGGTCCTGTCTGTTGAGTTATTGAATCACCGTGATTTACATCATCTCATTAAATGCTTTATCGAGCCGAAGTGTGAAAATCTTTGGGGTTGGGGGAAGAATAACGTTCAATGGAATAAAGAAAAGGAAAATGATAACTACCCATACAACTATTACTTGCAAAATAATTACTTAATGATGTGACAAAATACTACATTATTTTTTAAAATTTTATTTTTTTTGGTAATGAGAAAATGCTCAATCATTATTTGTGTGTGTAGACACAATAAATTTTGCTCCAATGTAATAGCTTGAAAATCCTACTGGGCCTAGAAAAGCTCCACATAACGAGTTGAACCAAAAAAGTGTTGACAAGAATTAAACTTGTGACTCCATTTATTAATTTTTTATCTTTTGTGATAGACTGATAGTAGTAATTGTTTATAGTTGTAAAAGTAGGGTGTATAGTTCATAATTTAATATAATATTATTTTTAAATATAACATAATTTGTAATTTTGATTATCTACGATTTGTCATAATTGGATTTCTGAAAAAGTGTTAGGCAAAATTGTGGTATTAATATTCTTTTTCTTTTATTGAATTCACATATTAAAATGCATGGGAAATTGTCCGTTTTGAGGCATTCTACAAATAATTATTGTAAACACAAATTTTCAAATTTATATATTCAACCCAAAATTTGTTACAATAAATATATGAAAACTATGTGAAATTTTAAATACGGAGTATTTTTTTTTTTTTTTTTTGAAAACCAAAACCACACAAACTTTTATATATGTCTTAAGTCATTACAAATAGCATCAGAAATAAAAGAGGAACCGGTATCAAACCAAAACCGACTCCCTAACGACAAACTAACATTTCTAGCTAATAAGTGGGTCACTGTATTAGCAGAACGCTTCACAAAACACATATTAATATTTGAAAACAAGAGTATTTTTTTAACAGCTTGACTCCTTGCTGATGCTTGAAGGGTTTTCGGACTTAAAAAATTTGTTCTTTGTGAAGGGATTGTAAATATTTTAATAGCTAAAGTGTCATTCCGCACCATGAATTATATTGGATTATTCATGTCGCACCTTGAACTTTCATAACATCTATTTCGATACACAAATCATTAGTTTTTTTTCATCAAGCATTTTTCAGAGGTTACCATGTTACTATGATGACATGACACAGATAATTAGCTTATGTTGATCTTCTTTTTAAGTTAACCCAAAATTTTTAAGTAAACCTCAAAAATCAACGCCTCACGCTGCCCCTCCCTTGTGCCTTCAACCGGACCAATGCTCACTAGACCAAATCACCACAGCCCCTCTACAATCCACTGCTCCTCCCCTCCCTTGCGGTAGCGTGCGCCGAGCCCTTTCACCTGTAAAAATTGCTAGATGAAAAAAAATAATGATTTGTGTATCAAAATAGACCTTATAAAAGTTCAATGTGCGACATAAATAATCCAATATAGTTCATGGTGCGGGATGACACTTTAGCCTATTTTAATTTCAATGAAGAGCCTTCCAACTCAAATGGGTGATTTTTAATATAAGAATATGAAAATATATAAAAATAAATATTCTGAAAATACATTAGTTAATAGTATATCAAATATAATAATATAATTTTAGTACATTCCTTTAAAAAAATAAACCCTAGTATATTAAAACTGTACTTTTACTATATTACAATGTAAATTATGTTAGTGGTCTATCTTGTAATGTGAACTATGATCTATTGTATATTGATTAGATGTCATAGGCAAATTATTCTGTGGACTCGGTCCAGGGTGGACCCGAGTCCAAAAATACACCATTTATATAATGAATGTTCACAATTTACATTCTGAATATTCACAGTTTTTATATACTAAATGTTCACAATTTTATATACTAAATGTTCACAATTTAAATTGTGAACACTCAGTATGTAATTTGTGAACATTCAATATATAAATTGTGTATTTTGATCCAAGTCCACCTTGCAATGTGGACTCAGGTCCATGGCATGCATAACTGTCGATGTAGGCAATTTATATCGTAGAACCTGATTCAATACACAAAATTTGACTTCATAATGCACAGAATTCATGTTCATAATACACATACATATAAACACGGTATAATGAACATGAATTAAACACTTAACATAATACACAGAATTCAAGTTCATTATATTGTGTTATATGTATTATGAACATGAATTATGTACATTATGAAGTCAAATTCTGTGTATTGATTCAGAGTCCACAGTGCACTGTAGACCCTGGTCCACGATAAGATTGAGGTTGATAATTAATTAACTTTTTTTTTAATACAACTGACCCTATTCGGTGTATGCGGGTCATGACAATTAAGATTGAGGTTGATAATTAATTAACTTTTTTTAATACAACTGACCCTATTACATTGTAGTATCTGTTCATCTATACTTTTCTCAACCTGAGACTCGAACTCATGACCTCCCATCTGAGGGTGGCCACTACATGCCAATTGAGCACGAGGTGCTTGGCAATTAATTAACTTAATTCGCCCAACAACTATATTATTTGGGCCTAGCAACTCAAACTAAGTAATTAGAATAATTAAAAAGTAACCAACATGGTTGGTGTGATGGCATAACATCTCGTCTTTTAACTATGAAATTGAGGGTTCAATCCTTATCTATGTGAAATCGGCTAGAGGTGAAACTTTAAAAAATCAACATTTAATATATTAAAAATAAATATTTAATGTTTTAAAAATGTACTGGTATAATGATTGGTCCAAACTCAATACTAGTCTAATTTGCATATAATTAAAATAAGAACAAATTCAATTTTAGTCATCAATTATTATGGCATTGTCACATCTAGTCATATTCTTTTAATTTTGTTACATTAATTAAATTTTATTTTACTGTCAAAACTAATCTTCCGTTTAAATTTTGTCATTTCATCATTTAATAAAAGGGGCTAACATGTAATTTTATTATTCAATCATCTTGTCTCAACATGTAAATTCTCTCGTTCCCTCGTAAAATCTTACAATTGAATTATTAACTCGGAATATTTATTAAATGCTTAAATAACAAAATTTTAGTCATCATATTCATGGTTGCAGTAGGCGCTAGGCGCTAGTCGGGCGGTAGACTAGCGCCTAGCGCCTAAACGGTCTAGGCGGCGCCTAGGCGGTTCTAGGCGACGACCTATAAAAATAAAAAATTAATTCATGTGTGTGGGTGTATGTCATATATTATATTATATATTACATATATATATCTCTTACTTCTCTTACTTATATAAAGAAATAAATTTAAATACATATAAATATAATAATAAAATTAACAATGCCGACTCGCTCGAGTTAACTCGGCTAACTCTGTCGAGTTGGGTGAGTTAACTCGGCCAAATTCGGCTTAGGCGGCCGCCAACTCGGCCTAGTCGGCCGAGTTAGGCGCTAGGCGGCCTCCTAGGCGGCTAGCCACCTAGGCGGACGCCTAGGGATCAATTCTCCGCGGTCTAGGAGCGCCTAGCGCCTAGGCGGCCTAGGCGGGGATTTTTGCAACAGTGATCATATTTATTAAATGTTGGAATAACAAAATTTTAAAAGGAAAATTAATTGTAACAAAAAAATAAAAATAAAAAATATAATGTGGCAAAATTAAAAGAGTAGGACTAAATGTGAAAACCCCGTCACAGTAGTCGAGAACTAAAATAGAATTTGCTCTTAAAATAATTAATACAAATATCTAATTGATGGATCATATCGGAGATAAATAAAACTAGTGGAACGGAGTTAATTAACCCCAAACATTTGCTTAGAGAATTATATTTATTTGTACTCCTTGATAATTGTATCATAACGGTGTGTGCTTGCTTTTCATTTTAATAAGTTTGTAATACAGAGAAAATTCTTGATGCCATAAACCTTACCCTCTTTGAATTGATTTCTGTATTTCTCAATATGTTGTTTAGGAATATGAGCATGGATAAAAGTTCCTCAAGGTAAAGTAACAATTAAGTTATTTGAGAACCAACAAAGTGTTCATAGTGGTAATGTTTACTTTCGTTCTCTGTTTTCTGTTTTCTATTTTCTATTTTCAAGCTTTCAGTTTTAAAAACTTATTTACTAGTACTTATTTTTGAAATTTATTCTCCACTTAATAAATTAAATATGTACTATATACATATATTTATAAGTTATTTCGTAACAAAATGTAATTACAAAATATTGATTAATTGCAATAATTTAAAATAAGTTATTTCGTGACGAAATGTAATTACAAAAGATTGCAAATAAAATTGAGTACACCATCAATGATTATAATTTGCCCAGAGTGCATTTGCGATGTCCTCACGCAGTTGTAACATTTGGTGTTATTGACTCATCTAATTGTATGGTATCATTTCTACCTCCACTACTACTTCCACCATCATCCAAAACCATATCTTGCGTTCTATACATCATACCTAATTAATCATCCCTATCTTCTAACCGTATGAAAATGTGTAATGCACAACATGCAACATGGATTTGTCTTTACCTAATAAAATGGGTAATCATTAATGGGCTTTAGAATTGAAAATCTTGTCTTTAAAAGTCCAAAACACGGCTCAATCACATTCCGCAATGATGAGTGTCGATAATTATATAGGGTTTGCTTATTTCGTATTCGTTCTTGCTCATGAAAGTCATTCAAATGATAGCGCTCCCCGTGGTACAATGTCAAAAAATCAAGTACATTTGGGTAACCGCCATCAACAATGTAGTAATAACATATTCATTTGTGAAAAAATAATATACTTAAAAAGTACTAAATTATTAATTTGTGAAATTTAATGAATACGCTATGTTAAATAATTGAATTTAAGTTATTCGAATACTCTTACCATTAGGTGTCATAGGTTACCTAATTTTAGGCTTTGAAATTGTATCTAATAATATGCGAGAATCATTCGCATTTCCTTCCCAACCCGCATATACGAATGTAAACATCATGTCATGCGAGCAAATCGCCATGACATTTTGAGTCATCATTCCTCATTTTCTACCTCGAAATGTGCTTTGCTTTGATGCAAGTGCCTAAGTTGCCACATGCATTCCATCTGTAACACCTATACATTCTATCACCAAGATTATAATATTCTTATTAGATACTTTACATAAATAATTACATTAATTTTATTAAAGTTTTGTACAACTACCAACCATACCTCAAAATAAGGATACCATTTGGGATTTTTCAAAATTTATGGGTGCACCTGTCTTCTATTCACTGGCTTGATGATTTCATTTCCGAACTGTATAAGTGAACGTATGGCACGTTTCACACACTTATGTACAGTTCTAGTGGAATGTTGAAATTTCTCAGCAATTATACGTTGTGCACTTCTATATGTTAGAGCTAGGAGACCCATTCTTAATTGTTCCTACGGTGATACATGTATTGTATCTTTTAACGCATCCAACCCCTTCAATCTCTCACATAACTTTCCGAACACACGGGGCACCATCCTAAAAGATTCATAACACCTAATAGTATTTTCATGCAACACTTCATTTATGTAATCATTACCTGAAAGGATTGAGGTTCTACATGGAGTCATCTCTACGTTGTCCGCCAATAAGCATGTAGCAACAATGGTAATTATCATTGTATACTCATCTGTATTACTATCACTAGAGTTATTAGAACTATTATAACCTTGTTGTGACATTATCCCTGCAATATGAAGTGTAATAGCCATGTGGAAAAAAATAGTCTTGATATTTGAAACTAACCTAAGTGTTAATACATACATACTCATCAATGTGCAAATAAAGTTGGGTCACAAACAACAAGTCTGCTTAAAGTCTTATGTAGTAACAACAACATACAACAACAAATTCATCAAACATACATACAAGCCTCAAGGTTTGCTTCTTTCTTCACTTTCTAAGCCCCACAACCAACACACCAAGATACACTAATAATAACATCAAACATATGCACAAGAAATATATTCAGGGAATGCACAAATGAAATGAGATGGGAGTGAAGGAGAAATGCAAAGATGAAGAGAAATTGATGATCTTGCATAGGTTGGCCTCCTAGCTTGCTTGGTCTTGACTCTCAGGAGAAGAATTATGAAAGAGGCAAATGGAAATGATAGAGGAGAGCAATGGTATAGTGACATATTTATACCTAGGGCACTAAGCCCTAAGTCTTGAATTGCTAAAATGAAGGGCAAAGTGGGAATTTTAACTCTAAACTTTGGATTATAATTTTGGGTCAAAGATTGAGTCAAGTTTGGATAAAAATATAATATAATAAATATAGGAATATGATAGGTTAATTTTAAAATCAAGTTTGGGTTAAAAACAAGGTTATCAGGTTCACATGTTCGCCTCAGATAACCTTTTGGATCAAGATTTTGATAAATAGATATATCCATTAAAGAAAGCTTTTAAAACCATAAATAATTATATAAATATTTTGTAATAAGTATTTTGAAATAAAGAGTTTAAAATACTTTATCTGTAAGCTCATTAGGCAAAATAATTGTAAAAGTAAAAATTATACATAGTTTTATTTTGGAACTTGATAAAATAGGAGTTTTGGTGGAAAAACATTATGGGGTCTCACAGGAATACCATAGCCTTTTCTAGATCAGCTAGATCTTGGAAGCTCTACCATAGCCTTTACTAGATCAGCTAGTGATACCATAGCATTTTGGGGTCTCACGGGAATAAACGGGGAGATGATTGACATCCAACACAAAATCAGCTAGATCTTGGAAGCTAAGAGAGAAATCACTATTGCCTTTACTAGACAACACATGGGTAGGAAGGGATCGAATTCTAGTGGTGACCGAATGCTTAGGTGGAGGAGGGCTCAAGACCATGAGTGGACTCTCAACGTTGATGGCAGTTGCATGAGCGCGTATAATTCCAGGCTTGAGGGTGTTCTGCGCAATAATAGAAGTGACTGGGAAGGTGGTTTAATTTCACATGCAGACTAGGTAGCGATAATGTGGCTAAAGTTGAAGCTAAGACCATAGCTAAGGGCCTCCAATGGGCTTAGAACTGAGGTGTGCGTGACATTAAGGTGCAAACTGATGTTGTAGAGGTTGTCAAGTGGATTAATGAACAGAACCTACTCAGAGACCTAGTTCGAGAGTTAATCGAAACAATCAAAGATTGGAAAACCAGATTTGAGAGGATTACGTTTTGTTCTATCCCCACGAATAGAATCTGGTTGCAGATCGTCTGACGAGCTTCGGTGCCATGCAAGAGATGAACTGGAGTGTGTATGTGTCTCTTCATTGCGGAGAGTCATTATTATTAGTGATTAGGCCTTGTCCACAGTCCCATAGGGGCTCCGTCTATGCTTTATATACTATTTTCATTACGTAAGTCCCTAGAAAAATGTTTATATCAATAATTTGAGAATAATTTTTTTTGAATACAACTAACCCTATTACATTGTAATAGGCTCGATCTCATGACCTCTTACATGCCATTTGAGCACAAGGTGTTTGACTTGAGAATAAAATTAAAAAAATAGGAATACATATGTATTTTCTTATAGGAATATAGAGTCATTTCCATTTTTGGTCTTACTGTTATTGGGGCATTGCCAATTTTAGTCAACTTCATTAATTTTTGCCACATTGCGACCAATCTTATTTAGTCCTTGTCATTTTTAGTTCACCGTTAAAATTTTCGTCAAATGATTGTCCAAAACAAGGGTATTTTGGTCTTTTCATGCTTTGATCATCTCCTTTACCCTTTTCTGTGGTTTTCCTTACACATTTTCATCCAATGAAGAGGTCCAGCGAAAGCCATGGCTTTGTAATGTGGCTCACATGGCTTTCGTCGAACTTCTTCATTGGATGAAAATGTGTAAGGAAAACTATTGCAAAGGGTCAAGGAGATGACCAAAGCATGAAAATATCAAAAAAAACCCTATTTTGGACGATCATTTGACGAAAATATTAACGGTGGACCAAAAGTGGCAAGGACTAAATAAGACTGGCCGCAATGTGACGAAAATTAATGAAGTGGACTAAAATTGATAATGCTCCAATAACTGTAGGACCAAAAATGAAAATGACTCATGAATATTTTTTTTTAATACTACTAACTCTATTACAACGTAATATCTATTCATAACTACTTTCTCAACCTATTCGAACTCACTCCCACCATCCACCGACTCAGGAATATAGGAATGCAAATATGCAATGGCCTAAAAGAATATTTAGCATTTATTACCAAAAAAATAATAATTAAATAAGGGAAAAATAAGTGTGCAGCCTCGTGGCCAACACATGCCACAAACACTTGAAAACTGTGAAACTAAATACGAAGCAGTTGACTTTGGATTTTATCTGCCAAATGGTTCATTCTGATTGGCTAAACTCATTGTATAATCTGCTCCACCTCTCAGCAAATCCCTGCCTGTCCATCCCAACAAAACCCCTTTCTTGAGTTCGTTCTTCTCCACCGCCTTCTACTAATTCCCCTTTGTCCAAAAGCCAAAATCTCCATTAAATTTTAATTATTCCCAGCTTGAAGCCCAAAAAGATCTAGTCTTGAAGCATCATTTCTGCAATTACAGTTCTGCAGTCTGTATATTCATATCGGTATCTATATACAGAGTGATCTTCGGAATGTCGGAGAAATTCTCGGCGACACTGAGAATTGGGGATCTGAATGATTACATAGCTCCATCCCAGGGCTGTGTAGTTTCCCTCAAAGCGAATTCCAATAGGCTTGAGAAGTCGGAGGTAACTAGTTATGGTTCTTTTATTCTAGGGTTTGTACTTTTGTACTACTTTTTGTCTTATAAAAATTGGTTCTGCAAATGAACTTTCGTTTGATTCTACGCTTGCTGTAATGGATTTCGATCGAATTTGTTAATTTAAAAAAAAAAATTACATACAAGGAAATTTAGTTTATTTGTATTCTGGTGTATAAATAGGGTTTCGGCAAAGTTGGAAGAGCTGCCAAATCATCAGTGCAAAATGAACCAGTTAAAATTTCTCTCAAGGACTGCTTAGCCTGCAGGTATTTACGACCCCTTGCTTTCTTCCTTGTTGCAATCATCTTTATGTTATTTTAGGGGAGAGAGGTGTTTGTAAATGTGTTTTAGGGGTTTTAAGGTGTTGCAGTGTATAGAGCTTTTTTATCATGTGCTGTGGGCTCAATAATGTTCTGTATATGATTATAGATGAAAGGTATTCTACAATACTAATTTATATGCCTTTGAATGTGTTAATTAGGATGATTTTTAGCTTCTTCTGCTTGATTTGGAATTAATTTGAGCAAGAGCAGAAAACAATGTGAGCAACAAAGTGACCTCAATATATGCTCATTAGAGTCCTGAACTTCACAACGTAAAGACAATGTAGGCCATGGGCAGAATAGCTTTTGATTTTAGGAATAGCTTGGTTACAATCTGGGGAACATATTTGAAACAAGTACTATAAATGGCTGTTGGTTCTAGTATAGAATTTCTCATCCCTGATATTTTTGGTTTTAGAAGTGGTAGAGGTGTTCCTTTGAAGATTAATCCTGGTGTATTTCTTTTCTTCCTTGTACACTGGATGCTTGAACAATGTTTCTGTTTGTTCAAGTTGAAGCTTGGAAATTCAAGTATCTTTGTTTAAGGTGCTTAGTCTAATTTTATTGTCTGCAGCGGATGCATTACATCGGCAGAGACAGTTATGCTTGAGAAGCAGAGCCTAGATGAGTTCCTTTCAAATATAAACAAAGGCAAAGCAGTCGTCATCTCTGTGTCTCCTCAGTCTAGAGCCTCGCTTGCTGTTCACTTTGACATCTCCCCACTTCAGGTTAGTTAGTTGTAAGGATGTTTTTCTTTTCTCAATGATTTCAATGACCTCAATTTCAGTTGAAGCATATAAATACATACATACGTGTGTGTGCGTGTTTGCACAAGCATTTATATATATAGTTTTGAAGCTCTTCACTAATCCGTGTTGAACAACATAATTAACTGGGTTATTTTACTTTTCAGGTATTTAGGAAATTGACTACATTTTTTAAGTCCTTGGGTGTGAAGGCTATATTTGATACAAGCTGCAGTCGAGACTTAACTCTGATTGAATCATGTAATGAGTTTATAGCACGTTATAAGCAGTCCCAAACAGATGGAGAGGGATCGAAATTACAGCTACCTATGATATCTTCTGCATGTCCAGGTACCTTCTGCCTTTATGTTATATATATGCAATCTAATCCTCTTCTTTAGTGGCCTCAGTTTTCATGATTCTGTGGATAATTCGTCTTGTGTCTTTGTTGAATCCATCATGTTTTGCTAACGAAGTTGAATGTACCTGTAACTACAGGGTGGATATGCTATGCTGAGAAAACACTTGGATCATACATTCTTCCCTTCATTTCTTCAGTCAAGAGCCCCCAACAAACTATTGGTGCAGTCATTAAGAATTATATATGTGAAAAGCTACACATTAGGTGATGATTTTAGTATTTTACAGCCCTTGTATCATAAGCACTACATACTAATATACTATGATGTTCATTATGCACTTTTTTACTTTTATGGTTTGTGGGTTGTCATGTTCTCTCATTAGATGAGTAAAGTTAGCCATACACAGTCATGCAGTTAAGCTATTGGATTCTGATAATCTGATCCTTAAAGCAGTAGGAAACTTAATTTTTACCCAAATATATATTTCTGAGCAGGCCTGAGGAGATCTATCATGTGACAGTGATGCCATGTTATGACAAGAAACTTGAGGCAGCACGTGATGACTTTGTGTTTAATGTGGATGGTGATGGTGAAAAAATTACAGAGGTAGATTCAGTGTTGACCACTGGAGAGGTTTTAGAGTTGATACAGGTACAACCAACACATTTAGCTCTTATATCCCTTTTATGAATCATGCTGTGGATCTCTCTCTCTCTCTCTCTCTCGCTCATGCACACACAGAGTTAATCTGATGTATATGTATATTATTGCATATATATGTGACAACAGTTTGCCTTTTCCTTTTTGGAGTTTTGAGAGAATTTTTTGCTTTCTGGTCTGCTCCTTTGATTTACTTTCTTTTCTCTACTGCAGTCAAAAGCAATTGATTTTAAAGCCTTAGAAGAGTTTCCACTAGATAAATTGTAAGTCGTAGCTATACCCTTTGTTGGTGTCATTTATTTGTCAGTATGTGTTTAACAATGAAATCCAATTTTTATCTGTAGGCTGACAAATATTGATGAGGAAGACCATCTATATGGAGTTCCAGGAAGCTCTGGAGGATATGCAGAGACAGTTTTCTGCTATGCTGCTAAAATACTGTTCGGGAAGGAAGTCGAAAATCCGTTGAACTTTAAGATCATAAGGAATTCAGATTTCCAAGAAGTGAGTCTAGAAGTAAGTCATTCAACTTTGTCATGCTAATTGCTAAGTAGTCCTTTACAAATATGGGCTTTAATTGTGCTTCAATTGTTATTATCATCGGTGCCTAAGAATGACCTGTTCTTCAGGTGGACGGCAAAACTGTTTTGAAATTTGCACAGTGCTATGGTTTCCGAAATCTGCAGAATGTAGTCAGGAAAGTCAAAATGGGGAAGTGTGACTATCACTTTCTAGAGATAATGGCTTGCCCTTCAGGTCTTTTTATTTTTTTGGATAATAAATTAATAATTGTACATTTGAACATCTTTATACTGGTGTGATCCTGAGATATAGAATTATAATCTGTCCCAATTGGTAAACAGGTTGCTTAAATGGGGGTGGTCAAATAAAACCAAGACCTGGACAATCTGCTAAAGATTTGATCCAGTTGTTAGAGAAAAGTTACACCGAAAATGTAAGTCAATTGTCAGCACCTAAGTGTTCAACTTTAGATTTTCCATATCTGGTACTCTGTATAACACAATGCATCAATTTTACGTTACCGTAATATACTTGATTAACTTGAAACTCTTAACTGAGATGTTGGGCCAACAAAATGTAATTACGATGTTGTAAGTCATAGTTGAACTTGCATCTATGTTATGTTAACATAAAATGCATACCACTATCACCGTAGTTGCTATACTATGAGCATAGATCTATCATGTCAATATAATAATATACTTCTTGCCCTTGGTATGCTGTCATTTTGAACTTGATCTGTATTTCCTATTCTGCCCCAATATTATAGGTCTTGGTAGCGAATCCATTGGAGAATCCCATTATAAAAGGCCTATATGATGAGTGGCTCGAGCATCCCGGTTCAGAGAAAGCCAAGAGGCACATTCACACAGAGTACCACCCCGTAGTAAAGAGTATCACTTCTCAGTTACAGAACTGGTAGTGGTGACGAAGGGATCCTCTCAGCTTTGCTTGTCATCTGGCGGGCATCCACAACCCCTCGACTGTGGTACCCACCACAATTTTGGCAGTGCAATTTTGGTAGAGAAGTGATATTTCACGTGGGTATTCCATATTCATTCTGCACTGTAAATATCTCATGTGTGGTTCACCCATAACCCTCTGTAATATTTAAGCAAAAATTTGTGAGCCATGATGGAATAACCCATCTTTTTGTATGGAACAATAAATCAAGAATCATGAGATATAGGATATCTGTATGTACTAGAGGTGGTTCTCTTCACTCTTGTTAATTGCAGAGTCATAGCATGCTTTTATGGTTTGTAAAGAATGTTTTTTTAGTGTACCTACAGCTTACAGCTTACAGCTTACAGCATGGAAAATGATTTTATTATAAGAATATAACAGATGGTGAATGTTATTTTTCTGTTATACAGAGTGGATATTCTGCACGACTGCAGTGACCAATTGGATCAGATGTTTATGTATTTCGTTGAGATGTCATTTTTGTTGAGTTTAATAATCGGAATAAATTGTGTATCAAATGCTAGAAAATTAGTATACTTGGCCATTATATAATCATTTTACCTTGCTGGTTTTACATAGAATGCTAGAACCGCTGAGATACATGTTCATTTCTAATATACAAAAAGTTCATTTTTACTGTATTACTCCGTACATGTTATTTCTAATATGTTCATTATATTTAAGACATGTTTATTTGTAGTAAGTTCATTACTTCATTATATTTAATGCATATTCATTTTTTAATGTATTACCTAAAACTCAATCTATAATGCATTAAAAATGAATATGTAGTAAACTAAAATGAACATGTATGAGTGATTCATCTTGAAATGTAAATCATGGCTTACAGTATAATTTGTTGAATTTATGCATGTACGGATTTAGTTCACTAGTTCAATAGTCAGTATTTGACATAAGAGACCAAAGTTTGAACCTCGACAGCGGCGGTGTTAGATTATACTCAAAGTAGATAGATCCCTAGTGCGCACCGACATTTGACCCTGTTTGCTGAGCTATTGAATCACCGTGATTTACATCCCTCTAAATGCTCCGTCGAGCCAAGGTGTGGGGGGTCCTTGGGGATGGGGATCAATCATTATTCTTTGGACCATGGTCCACACATTTGTGTGAACTATTAATAAAGAATACAGTTTTAATAATACTAAAAATACATTATTTGTATATACAAAGTACATTATTTGAAAGTACATGATTTTTATATATTATCAAATAATGTACATTCAGTACATAAATAATATATTTTTAGTATATTAAAAATGTATATAACATTCATGACCCACACAACTACATGGACCATATTCCATACAATAATTTGCCGTTGAGAATTCAACCTTTTGGGATAAATAATTAATCGTTATATCGTGTCCAATACACAGGATTTGACTTCATAATACACAGAATTCATGTTCATAATACATATACGCATAAACACGATATAATGAACATGAATTCTGTTAATTATGAACATGAATTCTGTGTATTATGTGAGATGTTTAATTCATGTTCATTATATCATGTTGATGTGTATGTGTATTATGATTATAAATTATGTGCATTATGGAGTTAAATTCTGTGTATTGGACCAGAGTCCACAATGCATTGTGGACCCTGGTCCACGATATAAATTGCCAGAAATAATTTGTTGGATTTGGAATTTTGGGCCTGAGCTTTGTGAAATGCACTTCTGGTGGCCCAATCATCGAATATATTCCGTATACTGGCCCATTTAGATATATAGAAGAATAGAAGAAGATAGAAAGATAAGGCATGATTGAATTTGAACCAACTAAAACCCACACACCATACACAAGATACACAGTTACACATTGCAGTGCTCAGAGGAAACAAAGAAACATGAGAACTTTGAGGATTCAATTCCATTTAAAACACCCAAATTTCAAGTCCCCATCTTCAAATCATGCATTTCTCATCCAAACCAAACCCAAATCACACCTAAAACACCCTAGGAAGGAGGAGCCTACCTTTTCTGCAATCCAAAATCTCACTGATTTGCCCAGTGTCAAGACTCCACTTCTTCAAACCACATTCAAGAAAACCCATCTTCAAATCACCCCCAAATCCCAGAAACTTTCAAGAAATGGGGTTTCTTTATCTGAAACAGGGTCAAATGATGAGAAGAATTCAAGAATTTTGATATTGGGAGCTGTGTCAATAGGAGTTGTGATGTTTCTTATGGGTGTTGGGGATGAAAAGGCACTTGCTTTAGGCCCTGAAGGTCCATTAATGGAGGAGTTTTGGGACAACATGAGAAGATATGCAATTTATGCCCTGACAGTGAGCACAGGTGTTCTCTACACTGTTTTCCAGCCAATATATGAGCTGTTGAAGAACCCCATTTCTGCTATTCTCGTACTCACTATCATTGGAGGCAGCATTTTCATTGTTTCTCAGGTCCTTTCTGCCATGGTTGGTGTCTCTGACTTCTCCTATGAGTATAGCTACTAGTGGTTGTGTTCAAGCCAAGAACAAGAGATCTTTTTATTTCCTATAGTCTGGAATATAATTTGGGCTTTTGCTTAGTAGACAAATGTTGCATATTCTACAAAATCTTCCATTTTTCTCTTTGATAAATTGGTGATAGCTTCATTGCTACTACATAATCTTTGTTGTACTATACTATTATGTGTGTCTTTTTTAATTGTAAGAGAATTTTGTCATCTAAACTCCATTTTGTCAAAATTTGCTGGTGATCATTTGTAGAACATAAAGTGGTATTACCCCTACAACAAACCTTTGTTTTTTATCGAGGCTCTAAAAATATGTACCAATATCTTGACCGTTGAGGCATTTTTATGGATTTTGGCATTCGCACGAGGGTTCGTTTGTAAAGCAGGAAAAATGACTTCTGGAAAATATTTTTTTTTAAAATGAGTCATTTTTTGAAAAATATTTTCATTTTCAGTGTTTGGATGTATTCTGAAAACTGTCTTTGTGTGTTTAGTTCATTTTATGAAAAGTGGGTAGAATTGTATAATTAAACATTGTAATTATTTTATTTAAAATATAAAAAATTCTAATAATATTATTTATTAAAAATTAGAATTAAAAACTCAAAAAAAAAAAAAAAAACGTAAAACAACGGTTTCCGGCGGAAACTTCCCCAATTTTCAACGATTTTCGTCGGTTTCCCACCTCTTGATCCATTTTCGATCATGGGTGATATAGGATATGGGTTGGCTTTAATCGAGAACACGCGGAACG
>NXFB01000043.1:339310-350693 GCA_002525835.2 Ipomoea batatas
ATATGATAACCACCTTTCATGTGAGAACTATATGGACAAATCTACGTTATCCATCTAGTAGATCTAATGGTTTAAAATAAGATAAAAAATAGGCGGGGTTAGTTTCTTAAATATTATAAATTTTAGAATTTCAAAGCTTATAATATTTATCAACTAAACCCATTTTATGGAGTTAAGACTTGTTTATATATATGCTACATTAAAGAAAGCGCTTAGGCAACCCTTTTGTGCATTTTGGAGGGGTTTGTCTTAGAAGAAAAAATTCGGGGGTGGTTTTTGAACAAATGAGGAGGAGATTTTTTGAGATATTTTTAGAAGAAAAAATTTGGGTGTGATTTTTGAACAAATGGAGAGGAGATTTTTTGAGATATTTTTCTCTTGTAATTTTAGTTTTTATGCGTCCCATACTCCCATTGCTTGGAAAAATAAGAGAAAGAAATGCGCAACTTGCGCGTGTTTAGCACTACGACCCACCCAACATGGCACATAAAATGTTATTTTCATGTTTTTTTTTTTACTTTGTTTTATTTCCTTTTTCCTCTCCTTCTAATTTTCTCTTTCTTAGTCATCTCTGCAAAAACTCAGTGAAAAAACTTAACTACTGTTGTTTCTCTTATAGAGCGTTTGGTTGGAATGAATGAATTAGGTGGGAAATGAATTGTAATTTCGTGAAAAAATATATGGTGATAATTTCAATTTCATTATTTGGTATGCAGGAATAGAATTGGTAGGAATTAAAAGGGAATAAGTGAATAAATACTAAAATGTAATTTGTATAATAACAATAATAATAATAATAATAACAATAATTATTATTATTATTATTATTGTTATTGTTATTGTTATTGTTATTGTTATTATTATTATTATAACATTAACAATAACAACTATAACAATAACAATAACAACAGTGGAATTGCAATGTTGCAATTCATGAGAAGAACCTAAGAATGGTAATTCTATTGTAGAATTATAATTTCCTCCAACTAAATAACATAATTGTAATTTCATGAAGTTTGATATGAACGGAATTACAATTACTCCATCCTATCAAACACCCCATTAAGATGGTTAGGTGTGAACGCTAGCTCTTTTTCTAATGTCCATTAGTGCAACTTCATTATTGAAGTTTATGGTTTGATTTTTGTTATAACCATATAGGAAAGAGATGGTAGAGGGAAGATGAAAAAAATAATAAAAAACCTACGTAGTACAAATAAAAAAAAAAGGAAAAGAAAAATCAGTTCAGCGCCTAGTTAGGTACAACAGATGCGCTTGACATGCACCTGCTCTTTCTTTCTTTTGTTTTTGTCAAGTTTGCAGTTGGGTCCCACTAAAAACTTTTTTTTTTTTTAAATAGTAAAAAAACACTAAAAAACTAATCCCCATTTATTAAAAAATCATAAACGAATTTTTAAGTTTGCAAAAAGTAAGGAAACCTAATAGAGTTGACCTTAGCTGGCGATTGGCTAAATGGCATATCACTCCAATTTTAAATGTCCCATCACATTTAAATAATTAAAGGGATAAGGTTGTTTTGCGTGAAGCATGAACACTTTAAAATGATGTGATATGCCAGCGAATGGACATTAAAATAATTGTTCTATTACATGAACTCTCATTTTTTATTCTATTATTTTTATTCTCAGATATGGCAAAGATAAGATATGATATCTTCATCATGTGAATCCAACAAAAGTGTCAACATCAAATTTTTGTGTGAGAAAGTGAAAGTAGATGGTAAAACTTGAGAGTGTAAATAATATTTTCCTTAAAATAATGTGATATGTCAATGGACGGAACTTTTTCTTAATTTTTGTCAGTCCAATTGGAGAAAAGGTAGAAAAGAAAATAGAAAAAGAAAAAAATAGATTTGTCAGAATTTATTTATTTTTTAGTGATTTTGGGCGCAATTGGTGCTCACGCACCAACTCGACTTAAAAAAAAAAAAAAAGGTGGGCCACAAGTCATAATTGGCAAATTATTGTACACTATAGTTTACATATATGTATGGATCATGAATATAAAATATATTTTTAATATATTAAAAGTACATTATTTGATAGTCTATAAAATAATGTACTTTACATACACAATTAATGTACTTTAATTTTAGTATACTAAAAATATACTTTTTATTTATGGTTTACACAGCTATGTAGACCATAGTCTATGTAATAATGATTTCTTAATCAGATTTTCCTTTTTTAAAAGAAAAAAAAACATTTTCCTGTTTTCGATTATTGTCATCCGTTTCTGGCTTGCCCCGGTAGTCCAGTACAAAGGGTGTGGGTGATAATATAAGCGATCGTTATTTTGTGGATTGTGGTTCACACAGTTGTGAATATACTTATGTGAATTACGGTCCAAAATGATGCCGTCACTTCATTTAACAAGAGCCAATGCTGTTAATTTTTTTAATATTCTTCACTCGACTTGTATTTTTCACTCTATTGCTTCTTCCTCGACTTCATTGCTGCAACATACATTTTTATAATTTATAAATTACATTATTCTAACTCATAAAATATATTATCTTATTATAGAAAGTTGTTTATTCCACATATTTTTATAACTCATTACTCATACGTATATTATTTAAAGGAGTTAATTCCAACAATAGTCCCCCGACTATGTTGATTTTCCAAAATTGGTCATTGTCTTTTAATTTGGACAAAAAAGACACTTGACTATTGAATTTGTTCCGACAATGGTCCTTCCGTAAACATGGTGTTAGACAGCCGTTAAGTAAAAGGGTACAAATGTAATTTCCAGCTATATGTCTTCTACTCTTCTTGTCCAGCTTCCTGTTCAACAGGTTGAGTATCAGATTGAAGAAGAACCATGGGTTGAGTATCGTATGCCCCTGCAACTTATTTTTATTTCATCTTTTGCAGGTAGTTTTTGACCATAATGCCATAATGGTAAGATTTATATTTTGATTTATTACTTTTCTGTTTTTCCTTTCTTTGAGTATTCTTTTTTTTCCACCAATTTCACACAGAACTCCCTCTTTAGTCTTTACTGATCTTTGACTTGTAAATGCTCTAGCATGCATAACATCCTTAGTAACCCACAAGTGTTAGTGGCTTCAGATGTATAACATTATTATATACTTCAGTAATTTCAGATTTTTTTCCCTTTTATATATTTTTCTTCAATAATAATTACTCTTAGATGCTCTTGACTTCCCTGCACTTTTGAAATTTTTATTGATTTTGATTTAGGATAGATAAGCAATCTACCAAAAAAGGCAAAATTTTAATTAATTTGCAATGTGATTGCATATTTAGGTGATGGTGTCAAATTTACCAAAAAAAAAAAATATTTAGGTGATGGTGTGATTCTAAGTGAAATTAAAGTGGTTTTCATCTCTTGTAATTTTCATTCTCAGATCTCTTAGTCAACCTAGATGAAAGAGTTGAACCACTTGTTGCTTATGCTTGGATGTTCACCATCTAAGTGAACAAGCTCTATGCATGGATCCCTGGTAGTGCAGCAATAGGATATTTTTTTATGTTAGTGTCCAAAATGAACTACTCATACTCGAAGAGTTAAAGTTAAGTTAGAAATCTTCTTCAGTTTGTGTCATGGACTTGGTGATTTCATCTTATGAAAAGGTGCTTGAAATCCATGCCTATGCGGTTAAACTGGGTTTGGATTTTCGATGCCTATTTTTGAACAACATTTGCTAAAATCAAAATTTTCGCTTACAGGATTTCCATTTGGTCATACACCCGTTACATCCAAACAAAATTTTATTGCAAAATTCTCACGGAAGCCGAGCCACCGCCTCGGGGTCTTTCTGCTTCCTTTGCTTGCGTCGGACACGGGCAGGTGGCGCCGCCTGCTTGAACTTTTTCTCCTTGTCATCGTTTTTCCAATCTCTGGGAAGCTGCCTGTTCAGACCTCCGGGAGTTGCCTGATCCATGATTCTTCTTCGATCTAATACTCAACCCATGGTTCTTCTTCAATCTAATACTCAACCTGTCGAACAGGAAGGACAAGAAGAGTAGAAGACACCTAGCTAGGGAAATTACACTTATACCCCTTTACTTAACGGCTATCTAACACTATGTTAACTCACTATCCTAACACATAGATGATTGAGCAGATGTCATTAATGACTACTAATTTTTTTTAATATCAAAACGACGTTGTTTTGGACCATAATTCACACAATAATTTGCCTAATATATTTGTAGTCGTTGACCTTAGTACCAAACGTACTCTGCCTAATTATTATATATTTAATAATTTTAAAAATAATGTTTTTTGAACTTATATATGCCACATTCTCATTGGTCAACATAGTAAATTAATGACCTATGTATGGCATATTATTACATTACATGTAATAATACATACATTTCTCCTGTTATTTTGTTTTTAAAACAAAGCTTTGATTAGATAATCGTCGTAGCCATTTTGTGATTGATTTTTTTAAAGAGTTAATTCTAGCAATGATCCTCCGACTATGTTAATTTTTCAAAATTAGTCTCCGATTTTTAATTTGGACAATTTAAGTTCCTTGACTTTCAAATTCTTTCCAATATGGTCCTTTCGTCAGATTTTGGTTAAGTTGAGGTCAAATGAAGGGGTAAAATTGTCCGTTCACCTGTATAGTGTATTATTACTCGTATTTCTCATGTCTTATACGCTATATATATGAATATAATATTAGTCGAAGAGACTTCGACAGAGATTATATGACTTCAATTGAGACTTCAACTGAGATTATATTCATATATACAGCGTATAGAATAGGAGAAATACGAGTAATAATACACTAAACAGGTGAACAGACAATTTTACTCCTTCATTTGACCTCAACTTAACCAAAATTTAACGAAATGACCAACATTGGAAATAATTTGAAAGTCAAGGGACCTAAATTGTCCAAATTAAAAGTCGGGGACTAATTTTGAAAAATCAACATAGTCGGAGGACCATTATTGGAATTAACTCGGGCAAAAAATTTTAACCTAATAAAAAATAGTCTGATAAATTTGAAACCAATAAGTCCAATGACCAGAATAGGATATCCAAAAATTTAGTGGGCAAACCTGATAACCCAAGCCACTTAAGGTTATTATTTGTTTCACAAGTGACGTAAAACAAAATATATAGCAAATTTAGGCAAATTATACCATTGACTAGAGTTTACTTTGCATTGTGGACCCTGATCTAAAACAACATTCAAATTATGTGCCTTCAGTTGATCGATTTTGTGCCTATAAATAAATTACAAACACATAATACGTTAACTACAAGCACATAATTTATGAACTGCAGACACATAAATTATGTACCTATTACAATTAACATATTATGTATCTGCACTTAATAAATTAGATGTTGTGGACAAGTTGCAAGCTAAGCAACCATTGGGTGATTTCTTCACATACATACACGTAAAATTCAAGCACATTATTTTAATGACAAATAGACAATTTGAATTTGTTTTCCTCCAAAGAACATATTTGGAATTTCAAATATAAATAGCAAGGATGCAATGGAGAAGAGACACAAAAATATATTATAAATTTACAAGCAATCAAGCATTACAAAGCTTACAAGTGCCATTCGTCAAGATCAAGAGATTCAATCCTCAAAAAGATTTATTCAATGTTCTTAGTCTCTTTAATTGGATTTATTTTCAACCTCCGTTTTGAAATATTGTATATCTCTACCGAGGGTAGATAGAGGTGTTGGAAAATAGCATAAAAATGGCATTCTAAGTGGTTATTTTGTAGTACAAATTAATGTGGGGTCCACTTCTGATTTGGATCGGGTCAAAGTGGATTCGGGTTCTTCGTAGTTAGACAAAGAGATTGATATATTGTACGCACAAAACGGATAATGGGTGAATGAGAAATTGGTTTTCAAAGTTGACTCATTTGAGTTGGAAAAATGGTGGGAAAGCTTTTGAATAAGGCTTTGTCCCACATTGGTTTGGGAAGTGTGTTTGCACCACTATTTATACAAGAGTCTTTCTTAGGCTTAGTGAATTGTATAGCATAGATACTCTCTCTCGCGCGTAGGGGGTGCAAATCAAATCCCAAAATGAGTTCGGAAAGGCTTGAACTCGTGACAGCATGAAATGTTCTTGTCACTCAAACTAGAAATCTTTTCTTGCCAAAGTTTGTTCTTGTTCGCTGACTCGTGACAGCATGAAATGTTCTTGTCACTCAAACTAGAAATCTTTTCTTGCCAAAGTTTGTTCTTGTTCGCTGGGTTTCTAAGTTTGAGTAGTTTGTTCTTTTGTTCTTGTTCACTGGGTTTCTAAGTTTGAGTGCTCAAACTAGAAATGAAGGAAATCAAACTAGAAATCGAAGGAAACCTAGGCTACAACGCTCCTAGCACCGTGGTAGGTAGCAAATAAAGTTTTAAGGACAGTGAGTTTGGTGAAGGACAGTGGCTTTGGTGAACAAAGCACTCACTGTAATTTACTAGGAGATGGGTGAAAGTAAATTTCCTTTTGGACAATAGGAGAATAGTGAATTAGAAAAATTAGATCACATTCAAACCACTATAAATTACTTATTTCTTTTAGTTATCTTGAATTCTAATTTTATGTTCTTACGTGAGTTATTTTTTTGAAAAATCATTTTTCCACTATGCAAACCCTTGTCCTTAAAACCTTTTGGCTATATAGTTAATTGGTCAACATTACCTTTCTAGAAGTGTTTAAAACATAACTTAGCCTTAAAATTACTTTGACAAAATATTACATAGGAGTTTAGTATCTACGCTTTTCCTCGTTAAATGGGGACCAACAAAAACTAAACCAAAAAACAAAACACAAGGCTAAACCATAAATACTAAACTTCTACGTAATAAAATGTGAAAACTTAAACCAAATTAATTATTATTATTATTATTATTATTATTATTATTATTATTATTATTATTATTATTATTATTATTATTATTATTTTGTTACTAGAAGCATTTGTTAAATTTTGAACTATAGAAAAAAAATATGCAAACATTTTACACCTTTCATTTTCTATGAGGGCATTTATGTAATTGATGTAATATAACCTCAAATATAACCTCTAACAAAAAAAGTTAATATTACATTCCTACAACTTATCCAAATACATGTAATCTTACATTCCGTTAATCTCATATAACCTTCATGGATGTAATCCTATTACCTTAGTAATCTAAAATTTCGTGAACCTAACGACCCTTAAGTGCAATTACCTTTCACATTCGGAGAAATTAATTATATCATTAGATGCACTTTATGTTGTTGTTGGGTGTACTTTATATATATATATATATATATTATATTGTTGGTAGGCGCTCTTTAAAGGTAAACCATAACTACTAAACTCTATAGTAACTTTTTAAACCAAATTTAAAAAAGCTAAACCTAAACCAAAAAAAAGAAGAAAAAAAAAAGAAAAAAAAAAAAACAAACCATAAATTGTAAGAGGCGAACAACTTCACTGCACCTATACGTAACAAGTGATACACTATTTGGTATTGTTAAGTGGCTAAGTGCATTCCATAATATTATTACTCGCACTTAAATTTTAAGCTATTAACAAAAACGTCATAATATTTTTCTTTCTTTTTCCATACTTTAAAATCGTTAGATCTTTTCAAATAAATGATTTTAATTGATTCCTTGTTCTCTCGTATGTGTAACTTCTTATTTGATAAAAATCTCATACGCACGCACATATATAATCCAGTTGGTAATGAAAATAAATATTCTACGTACACTAATAATTGATCATTATGGTTAGTGATTAGTTTGAATGTTACTTCATTTTGTCCATTCTTTCAATTTTTTTTTTAGTGCAGTATGTGAGTATGTCTTTGTTTAAATTAAAGAAAGGAATCTTCGAACAGATTTTTTTTTTTACTTAAAAAAGGGAGGCACATGTGGACAGGCTTGAAATTATAAATTTTAATAGAGCGAATCTTCATACAGATATTTCTTCAATTAAAAAAAGGGGAGGCATATGTGACAGCCTTGAAATTATAAACTTTTATAGGACAATAATAAGTATTTTCTACGCAAAAATCAATTTTTATTTTTAATATTTTATATTAAAATTTTAGATTTTCGATATTTATATAATATTATTATATAAAGTAATTGAAGGATGGTATATTAGAGCTCATGACTCACGATCCGGCACAAGAAGGAATAAGCAACTTGGGCCTATTTGTTTTGGGCTTATGATTCATAACGTAATAATAGTTGACCTTATTATTCATAATCTAGTAAGATGACAAATTATACTATGAACCCGGGTCTACCTTCCATGTTTACAAATTAAAAATCTATTTTAACAGTTTTAGAACTCTATGTTAACAATTTTAAATCTCAATATACAAAATTACATTAATCAATATTCACAATTTTTTAACTCTATATTCACAATTTTGTTATATAGATTCAAAAATTGTATTATAATATTGAATATAGAGTTCTGAAATTGTGAACTTAGAGTTCTAAAATTTGTACATATAAAGTTCAAAAATTATGAATATAGATTTCAAAAATTGTGAATATAGAGTTCAAAAATTGTGAACATAGACTTCTAAAATTGTGAACATAGAATACTAAAATTGTGAACATGGACCTGGGTCCACCTTGCAATGTGGACTCGAGTCCATGGCATAACAACCGAATGGTGTCGTTTCTTTTAGATAAGAAAATGGCTCTCATTCCACGTAATTAGTTCGGCTTGTATAACATATTCCGTTTCATTGTATATACCTTATAGTTTCATTTCAACACTGTTACAGTTTCATTTTGTTTCAACTACAGTTTCATTCGACATTATACATACAATAGTCTTATTACAGTGACACATTGAATTTCATTTATACACTGTAGTCTTATTACAATACCACTAAATTCTAATTCTAATTTAACCACGGTTTCATTTGAAAATATACACTCAAATATGTGAAAATGCAATTCAATTTCATTTTATACACATTGTAGTTTCATTATAACACAAGTACAGTATCAGTTCGATACAACTACAATTTCATTTGACAATATACACTCAATATGTGAGACATATTATTCAGTTTCTTTTTATACATACTGTAATTTCATTAAAGCAAAACTAAAGTATATACTCAATATGTGAGACATATTTTTCAATTTCATTTTATACATACTATAGTTTCATTTTTTTCAATTTCAAGATCGAGTAAGAGGCAAAAGGAGAGATTTTTCATTTTTTTTGTGAGATTGTGTGATTCCCTACTCCTAATGAAAAAGGCATGAGGAGATGCGAAAAGAGTCAATAGAAAAAGCTAAAAAAGACTTTAAGCTATCCTTAATTGAGAGGGAAGAACATGAGGTGAGCCATCTCGTAGGATTTGGGCAACCATTGCACAGACTTCAAAAAAGCGTAGAGCTCTACGTGAAGGCGGTTGACTCAACGGGGTATCCTAGAGGTGATTAGAAAATGGAGAGATTCTCACGCTAAGCCAAAACGCGTGGAGAGGCTTGTGTCACACTATCACACTTGTTTTAATGGGTATTTGGGGTCAAATGAGGCAAAGTTGGAAAGACCGTGTGCATCGTTCCCATTAGTGGGCTCAGCTTGGAAGGCCTGTGAAAATTGTGGATTGAATCAAACCCCTTTTCTTGTGAATTAATATGATGGAGAGATTTTACCATGCAAAATAGTGAGTGACCATGGGATTGTTTGGGATCCTTACATTTTAAGCCAATTGAGGGTACCACACTCAATTCTCCATGTTTACAAAGTAGGAAAAGGAACAACTAACATATCATTTACTTCTTATATATATGCACATCTTATTTGTTTGAAAAGAAAATAGAAAAAGAAAAAAAAATAGATTTGTCAGAAATTTTATTTTTTATAGTGATTTTGGGCGTAATTGGTGCGCACGCACCAACTCGACTTAAAAAAAAAAAAAGGGGTGGGCCACAAGTCATAATCGGCAAATTATTGAATAAACTATAGTTTACATTAGATATATCGACCATAAATATAAAGTATACTTTTAATATATTAAAAATACATTATTTGATAATATATAAAATAATATACTTTCAGTACACAAATAATATACTTTACATACACAATTAATATACTTTTAGTATATTAAAAATATACTTTTTATTATGGTCAACACAACTATGTGGACTATGGTGAATGGTCTATGTAATAATGATTGTCTTAGTCACTTTTTCCTTTAAAAAAAATTATTTTCCCATTTTCAATTATTGTCATCCGTTTCTAGCTTGCTATGTAGTCTGGTACAAAGGGCGTAGGAGATAATATAAGCGATCGTTATTGCGTGAATTGTGGTTCACACAGTTGTGAATATAGTTATGTGAACTACGGTCCAAAATGATGCCGTCTCTTCATTTAAGAAGAGCCAATGCCGTTAATTTTTTTTTTTTTTATATTCTTCACTCGACTTGTATTTTTCTCTCTATTGCTTCTTCCTCAACTTCATTGCTGCAACATACATTTTTATAATTTATAAAGTACATTATTCTAACTCATAAAGTACATTATATTATCATAGAAAATTCTTTATTCCCACACATTTTTATAACTCATTACTCATAGCGTATATTATTTAAAGCATAAAATATATTATTGTAACTTATAAAATATATTATCTTATCACGGAAAGTTCATTATTCTAACACATAGATGACTGAGCAGATGTCATTAATGACTAATAATTTTTTTTAATATCAAAACGACATCGTTTTGAACCATAATTCACATAATAATTTACAAGTGTAGTGGTTGACATTTTCAGTACCAAACTCGGCTGAATTATTATATATTTAATAATTGTAAAAATCATTATTTTTGAACTTATATATGGCACATTCTCATTGGTCTACCTCCATCTAATTATGCTTTATTGGTGCTGTTCTAGATCTAGAACTTTTAGTATATTATTTACTTTCAGTATCCAATCTGCGCACATAATCACAATATCTTATTATTTTATATATAATGTCAAATAATTTACTTTCACTACAGAAGTAATGTATTTTAGTATATTAAAAATTTACTTTATATTTATGGTTCACATAGTTATGTGGATCAAAGTCCACACAATAATTTGCCTTTTTCAATCATATCTCACCAAGCAAATTATACTGTGCACCACGGTGCACATAGAAATGTGCACCACGTACCTAAACGACGTCGTTTTGAGCATTGTAAACTAATTGTCCGTTTTTTTTGAAAATCACGTTTCCTGTTTCGGGCGGTCTCTGTATTTATGTTAATATTCTGTGTATTCCAGGCAATTATTCTGTGTATTCTAGGCAACCGTTCTGTGTATTATAGGCAACCGTTATGTGTATTCATGTTAGTAACACATATTGTGATTTCATGTT